>JAODAL010005686.1:0-140797 GCA_025379985.1 Phyllomedusa bahiana | reverse complement strand
GGGAATTTTTGGTTTTTTTTTTTAAATTTTTCCAATCCTTTAAATATTTTTTAATAATTCCAAGTCCCCAGTTTTCACTTTGGCCACTAGGCCTAAATAATCGTCTGACACTTCCTGTTCTGTTTAGAGAGCTTTTCAGCAGTGTGCTCATTGTCACACAACAGGGTCAGACTGAAAGGAACACCATTGTGTACAGATAACACAAAATCCCCAGTCACAAGAGGAGAGGTCACAGCTCCCCCTCTCCCTCCCTTCACAGTGAAAACTACCTATAGACATCTATGGACAGAATCGGGTCTTAGAATCCTAGGGCATGAAGCTGCTGTAAAAGTATCCCCTTGACTGCTGTTAAAGCAGTGCAAGCAAGAATGTCTTCCCCACGATCATATATAACGCCGAATAGAAAAATCTACAATCAGGAAATAAAAATTTGGCTAAGAGGAAAAAAAATAAGGATCAGGAATTTTTTACCGTAATTAAATCAAGACCCTGATCCATATTCTTTTCCTCCATCGTTTTTATTTCTCGATTGTAATTTCTCTATTGGGCCGTCTAATATGATTTGGGGGAAGAATTTTTGCTTGCACTGCTTTAACAGCATCAGAGAGATACTTTACAGCAGCTTCATGCACATAGGATTCTTAAGACAGATTCTGTCCCATAGACTTGTATAGGGGAGTTTTCACTGTGAAGGGAGGGGAGGGGGAGCTGTGACCTCTCCTCTTGTGACTGGTGGATTCTATGTTATCTGTACACAATGATGTCTCCTTTCAGTTTGACCCTGCTTGTGCTGATAATGAGCAGACACTTGAAAAGCTCTCTAAACAGAGCAGGAAGTGTCAGACAATTATTAGGCTTAGTGGCCACACTGAAAACTGAAGGACTTAAGGATTATTAAAAAAATATTGAAGTGATATAAAAAAATTAAAAAAAAAAAAAAATAACCAAAAATTCCTAAAGAATGTGTTTCACATAAAAATGTGAGTTAAACAAGAAGTCATTTTTAATGACACATTCCCTTTAAAGGGGTGTTCACATGACAGTTTTGGATGCTGATTCCAGGTCCGGAATCAGCGTCCAAACCAAATGGAAAGTTATTAACACTGTACCCTATGTGAAACCAGCGTCATAGTTCAGACAATGTCGATTTCACAGGAGTATTATCAACGCCTAATGTCCACGCCTAAAAAGAATAGACATGCCAATTCTTTGGGGAGTTTGACGCGCTGATGATGAAGTGTAGGAGGCCAAAATCTGCCTCCAGCAGTCCAGATAGTTTCCTCGCTAGGACTCCGCGCTGGCAAGCCGTCATGTGAACTGCTCTCTCCCCCCAAAGGGTACGGCCTCACAACAAAGGACAAAATACTCATCAGATTCTGAAATCTGACGAGTGTCTGAACAGGTTTAATGTTTTTTTGCTGCTTATTTTCGTTGGGTTTGTCATTTGTTTTTGCAGCATAGAGCACTATTGAGTTTTTGGACGCGGATCCGCACACAAAGCTTTCTGGTCATTTTTCATTGCACTTCATTGACTTCAACAGTAAATTTCTGCCGTTTCCTGGGTGATTGAGCCAGAGTTCTTTTTTGTTTTTTTTCTTCTTTTTTATAATGGCGGTTTTGAAATCCAACCTCAAAGTCCCAGTCGTGTGGACTACAGTACGGATTTCAATTGAGGTCTATGGTCTATGGGGTTGGTTTTAAAAATCCCACTGGAAACGCTTGTTGTGTGGACGGACTAAGACGGTCTATGTCAACATATAGCAACAAGAGCTCAGCTTTAATTTGTGAAATTGCTCTGGAAAAATGAAAGCTAAGCTTTGACTGGTTGCCATGGCCAACAGTCTTATCATTAGACATCTTTTTAAATGAGGCCTATAGGGTTTTATAGTTTTTTTTAGAGTGAAGTATAAACCTGAAGAGTTCTAACAAGCTGCTGCCATGCACGTGGATTATACGTGTCCATAAGAGTGGTCAACAACCTGTAGCTTTTAATCGCTCCCAGACAATAAGGTGCAATCACAATGCAGACACATTTCTACTATGATTAATTAGGGTGTTGAAAAAAATAATAATCTGCAACATATCCACCATTAAAGGGGTTTTGCCACGAAGTAAAATTGACGTGGAAACCTTGAAAATGATATAACAAACATTTTTACCATTCATTATTATTAAAAATTCTGCACCGTTTTTGTTTTAGCTGCTCCTTTAGTGATCCATTGTTTACAGCTCATCTCCAGGGGATACGACCAGAGCTGAGAGCTCCTCATCCTGGTCAACATCACTTCTCCTCTCAGCAGCTACTGAGTGTTCAAACCCCAGTGCTTCATTTCTACTCCCATCCTCTGTACTCCTTAGTAATTAGTCAAACCGTGTAAATAAATAAAAAAGAAACCGCAATCAGGTTTGTGCATTGATAAAGAGAAGAAAAAACAAAAAACACAGGTTTGGTTCCTGCAGGGATTTGAAACTAGGACCCTTGTGCCTGGAGGCAAAAACTTTACCTCTCAGCTACTCACAATGCTTTACATAAACAGACCTTTCTTTGACTACAGAGAGGAAAGGCCTGGTGATGTCATCCTGTTGGGTCACATGATGGGAATTCAAACAAATCACACACACCCCCTTCTGAGCACACAGAGCTAAAGAGCTGGATGCAGGAGGTATGAAATGAGATCGTGACAAAACCCCTTTAACAACAACACACCCTGTCCATTATATTCCCGGCTAAAAAAAAAAATATATATAACAAGTCAATTGGTATAACACAAGTATCTTCTCTACGTTATACTCCTCAAACGGGTGCACAGCTGTTGAGGAATCCCGCACAGTCTTGAATCCGTGCTTAGAAAAGTGTGAGAAGTCTAAGATAAATAAGTTGTGATGGTGCCAGTGCAGCCCCGAAATCCTATTCCTATCCCAGAAAAATCAGTGACCAAAGCCTCCCATTCCCTACACCAAGGAAGTAAGATTTCAGAGGAGACAGAATATCAGGTGCTATGTACAATGATGGAGACATCTGGTTACTAGCGGAAATGAGATTACATATACTAAAGCATTACTTCCAGCATGTGTGCCCGCAGACTGGCAAGAGGCTGCAGAAAACTTAAAGGGGTTTTGCCACGATGTAATGTTAGCGTGGGATCCTCCAAAATGGGTATTTAATTACTTTTCTAAATATATGTGGTTACAAAAAGTGAAGCCTGTAAGAAACTACAGTATTGTTTCAGTCCCCCTTAGTTTCCTGAAATTTTACATTAGACACGACCAGACACTGACAGGAGCTGATCTGGCCGCGCTTGCGTGTTTGCACTTCTTATCTATGACAGGGAACATGAAGGAGCTTGCAAGGCTAGGGAGAAAAGGCATGCATGAGGCGTCTGCTGTATAAAGAATCCACTGGTTGTAATTAATTATTTGAGTAAACCTTTACAGACGCCCCCTGCTTCCTCGCCCCTCTGCTCACCCATTCCCTCTCCCCTGTGACTCAGCATGCTTTGTTTATCTTCTCTCCTGAGCAGATAAGAGGTAAGAAACTCACTTCCTGGCAAAACCCGTTTAAAGGGACACCAGGAGGAATGGAAGTTTTCCGGACCATCCCAATGTAGTGCTATGCCCATTTAATGAATAAGGGGTGTACCAACAGTGTTAACAGCTCATTAGTCATTTGGCGATGGTTAAAAATAACCCCTGTAAACCCATTCGTCCGAGCACTACAGCTGGTTCCAGTGATCCAGTCGATGATGTGACCATTCTTTCTTCACGAGACCCTTCAGGCCATCACAGGCCGCAGTGGTCACATGCTATACATCTAACAAGAGACTGTGGCTTGTGCAGGGTCACATGAAGAATCAACAGTGACATTACTAGCCAGGATCACCAGGACTGGCCGCGACGCTAGAGCGAGCAGGTTTACAAGGTACGTTTTTCTTTCCCCATTTTTAATCATTCTCAAATGACTGACAAGCAGCTAAAACTAATGGAACAGCCCTCTAAATTGCAGCCATGATTGGACACAGAGAATGCTCTCCATGAAGTCTGTTACTGGAGATGCTCGCGCTCCATTGTGTCGGGATGAGACGCCAGAAGTAGAGGAGCGGGTCCTGAGACACTATGGAGGAGCAGCAGCAGTGGGGGATGCAGGAGGGGAGTACAACTTTTTTTTAGTTTGTCACCACAGCTGAGCCCTGTTTCGCAGACTTTTTCATGGCTGAAATGCCCCTTTAAGAAGGATGCATACAATGTTGAAAGATGAGGGTTCTCATGTAATATTGGGAGCCACTTAGGACTATTATGCAGAACATTGGTCTCTTAGTCTTGCAGCATGTTCTGAGAGTTGTAGGTTTGCCACCGTTGGGAGAGCTATAGGCAATAGTTCTGTTTTCATGTTTGCTTCTTGTTTGACAAACACCACGATCAATTCTCCACCAATCACTTCCATGTAAAATGGATCTGCTTAAATAGTTGAGTAAATACACTATATTGTAAGGATGCCGAGTTACAGCTGCAAAGCTGCTTTCACAATTCCATATAGGCTTTAGAGCTGAAACCTTAAAGCAACCCTTGCTTGTTCCAGTTCTGCACAAAGAAGGGGTGCATTGCATTCTGGGACGTGTCACCAAGAACAGTACAGTAATCGGATGTAGGGAAAATTAAAGGGGTTGTCTCACCTGGCTGTTTCACAGAGCAGCTTTCATCCATGCATCCTGTCTCTTACTGGTCAGGTTGTGGGTAATTAGCATACCAGCTTTGGTATTCAAAAGTCTGCTAATTACTCTGACGTTAGATAAAAATCTCCTGCTCTCAGTCCAGAGAATCTTCAGAGCTAAAGTAAACAGTAGCAATTAGTCTACTTTGTTTGTAAGATCAGATAACAGTCGTAATCACAGCTATCAAATAAGACAAACAGCAGGAGAGAGCAGCTCAGTAACCCAGAGAAACTGGAGAGTACTCAGAACTGACAAAATCACTTTTATCTCAACAAAGAAAAATAAACAAAGCAATCTATTTGGAAAACATCTTCATTTACTGTTCCCTACATGTTGAAAGCTAATCTTTGTAGTGAGACAATCTCTTCAACTTCCCCAGTCAGGGTAGGACTAGACCACCAGCAGATCCTCCTGTGGGCCCAAGCCCTAACACAATAATGTATACAATATCAGGGCCCTAAAGATCTAGCAGAAAATAACCTCATTTGGAGCCGACTTTAGAACCAATCCCCAGATATCCTATTAAACCCTGAATGTGCAAGATTGCTAAAAAATAAGGGCGACATGTATGTACGGGGCTGCGGCAGTTTTTTTTCTAAAAAGATGTCAGACTTCTGGTGCAGTCCCGCAAATACATGTCGCCCTTACTTTTTAGTAATCTTTGCGCATGCAGGGTTCGCTCTATTTTTAAAACAGGCCCACTGCAATATCAGGCACGTTACAGAGCGGCCACGGCACTTTGTAATGCGCCTAGGATCGTGGGGGGGGCGTGCTGGAGGTATGTCGCATTATAACCGTACGAAGCTACACTTTTATAGCTTCAGTACGGCAAATCCAGGCGCATTACTGCTGGAAAAGGTAGAGCACTTTAAAGAGCTAAATCTATTACCCATAGTACAACAGGTTCATAGATTCAGGCGCATTCTGCACTATTAATGCGTGCAAAAAAATGGCGCCTGAGCTCCAAAAATCATACATGTTGCTTTAAATGTGTACATTGGCTGTACATAGAAAGGATGGGCCCCAGAATTGTTTCCTCTGGTGGGCCCAAGGAACTTCAGTCCAACACTGGCCGCAGTGCACTATGGAAGCTCATGAACTGTGACTGACAACAAGCTTGCTATTTTCAGTAACCAGCAGAATTGTGAATGCAGCTCTGGAGTATTATACAGGCTGTAACTCATGCTCAAAAGAAGATATTTATAAAGATACGAACAGGGCTGTGGAGTCGGAGTCGGTGGCTATTTTGCAGGAGTCGAGTCGTCATAAAAAGACCGACCGACTCCCAAAATATATAATAAGTTTGGTCCACTTAGTTCGATGCAAAAGACAAGAGGAATTGGGTCCGACCAGTGCTGCTGCTCCCTATCTCTTCAGCCTATACACATGAGGAGTGTAATTGATGACATGGAGCCGGCAAAGCGCTGCCCCCAGGGGAAAGATTCTGCTCCAGGCAAACAGATTTCAGCAACATTTTTCACCCGTTTCCAAAGAGTGGAAGAGTTCAATCATTCATCAAAACTGACTGTGGCCGAGGCAATTCCTTTATACCCGACATTGTTAGAGATGTTGCCCCTGTGGTCACCGCTTTGCCCCCAACCCAAGTTAGTGTAGAGAGGCCGTTCTCTAGCCTGGAAATAATGAGGTCAGATATGAGGTCATGTATGCAGGATCTAATGGAGGCAATATTATTTCTCAGAACAAATTCAGAGACTTCCACAAATGTTCCTGCAGTGTTTTAGCATATTTACAATTTTTTTTGTGTTCTAAAGTCATATCCAATAAATATATTTTACACTGACAAGCAAAATGGTAACATTGTTCTGCCCTTGTGACTTCCAGGCTCCATATCTCTCCATCCACTACAGCTTTGTTCATAAGGCTACTGTAATTTTATATACAGTCATCTTACCTATTTTATACATAAATGTGACCTACAAGTATTTAGCATCTGCTTAGTTCTGCAGATTCTTTCCTGTAACTGCATTTTGTTAGTATTTGGGAAATCCACCTTCTGGTTTTCAATACTGCCTGAATCCTTCAGGGCTCTGGATCTGGTTCAAGCAGGTCTTGACCAAAATCTGATCCCAGGTCTCTTCTACACATTCCCAATGTTGGTGCAGACTGGACTTGGATAAAAATACAGCTTTTCTTCAACTCTACCCACAAGTTGTTCAAAACATTGTTACCCTTTTGCTTGTCAGTGTCTGTTCTACCTAAATAGCTTGATTATTGTATCATAAGGTGATAAACAGCCTGATGTTACCATTTTACTACAGTAAAGTTATCACTTAAACATGCGCCGTGTATGAGGGAGTCAGGAGTCGGAGCTTGGGAAATTGTGGAGTCGAGGCTTTGGCTTGCCGACTCCACAGCCCTGGATACTAAGTTCATGATTTGCTTAGAGGGAACATATAATACTGCAGGAATAAGGCCACGGGTTGCTTTCAAACAGGAACCTGTAAATGTCTAAGGTCAGTCTGCAGCTTCACCAGCAAACATACAAATCTACATAGGGAATTAGACTGTAAGCTTCTAAAGTGAGGTGAGCACTGGCTATCTATGGAGAAATGGCACAGAACAAGGTGTTAACCACTAGCAGCACCAATGTACCCAGAGGGAGTCCAATTAACCTACAAAATGATGGATAAAATAATTTCCAGATGTGGAAGCTTGTGCCTCTTCTGTCAGCAGTAGACGAGCGAGGAAATCAGGTGATACCTTTTAGAGACTCAGTAGATTTGATGGTAAGCTTTTAACCCCTTCTCGCCGAGGCCTATTTTTTTTTTCACGTTTGGTTTTTCCCTCTTCACCTTCCCAGAGCCATAACTTTTTTATTTTTTCACCTACATAGACATATGAGGGCTTTTATTTTGTGGGACAGGATTTATTTTCTAATGGTGTTATTCATCGTACCATAAAAGTATACAGGGAAACCGTAAACATTTTTTAAGTGGAGCAAAATGTGAAAAAAAAGTACTTGCGCCATGTTTGCGGGTGTTTTGCTTTTATGGCATTTAATCTACGGTAAAAATAATGAGTTGATACGAATCCAGAAATACCAAACATGTAGGGTTTTCGTTATGTTTTGGTACCATAAAAAAATCCAAACATTTTCTGCTTGTGCAATTTGTGCCACGGCGCCATTTTCTGTGACTAATAACTTTTTTTGTACTAACACCTATGGAGGTGAGTGAGTGAGCAAATTTTGCGGGCTGAAGTGTACTTTTTATTGGTACCAGTTTGGAATACATGGGACTTTATTGATCAAATTTATTCCAATTTTCAGGGGACATGAAATGACCAAAAAAAACACCACAATTTTGCCGCTTGGATTTTTTTTTCTACTACGGGGTTCAGCGTACGGGATAAATGAGGTTATATTTTAATAGATCAGACTTTTTCGGTTGCGGTGATACCAAATATGTTTAACTTAATTACTATTCTTTTTTTTTATTTGAAAAATGGCAAAAGGGGGGTGATTTGAACTTTTAATTTTTTTTTTTTTTTTTTTTTACTTTAAAGGGGTTGTCTCTCTACAAGAATTGTTTTTTATGTTAAAGATCTTGCAAATACAAGTCACTTTGCAATATATGTCCATTAACAGTGTCCTACCTATTCCTAGATATTTCCTCTTGTATGGGCTGCATCAGCTCCACAGGTCACTATAGCTACAGACCAGTTTGATCTCTCCTGACAGGCTGCCAGCACTGGTTGCTACAGCTACAGACCTGGCTTCTACTGCAGCCTAGTGGAAGCCAGTAAACACGCCCCTGAATTCAAAGTGAAACCAAGAAACGGGACTGAGGTAACATGTATCAATGTAGTGAGACAGCCACTTTAACTTTGAGTTCCCCTAGGGCGCTTCGCCAGTAGGGGGCGCGATCATTTATACAGCCTGTAATACAATGCAGTTTTACTACTTAAAAATACTAGTAATAAAACAGAAAGCATGGCAGCGATGGAAGCCTTCACGAGGCTTCCAGCTGCCATGTTGAACGATCGGGAGCCTGTGTTTTCACTGCGGTGCCCCAATCGGAGCGAGGTACGGTTTCTCATCGATTTAGACACTACATCTTTGCCATAGCATGTGAGAGGTTAAACAGCGTGGGATGGCGCCGGTACCATCCTGTGCTGTAACCGCCGGGTGTTAGCTGCAATTAGCAGCTAACACCCACCGGCTATCTAGCCCCTTACCGGCACTATGACATACTCATAAGGGGTTAAGAGTACTAGCTCTCTTCATCAGACATGATGTTATACAAGAATCTGAACATTAACAGACTTTTATACACACTACACAGTGATCCGTGAGCTGTACAAATAACAGAATGCAATATAAGCAGAAGTTATTTCCCACAGGTTAGGAAATAATCAGAGGTGTGACAGGAGGGTGACTGGCTCCTGCTGTTATCTGTTTGCTGTTAGGTCATTTGTGACCTCCACAGAAGGACATGAAGCTAGCATGGACATTGAGCCCATAGTGCAGAGTTTGACATGTTTGCAGCATCTTAAATTCCCATTCCCTCTACTACCTCTGCGCCTTGAAATCCCATTATAACCACAACCTCCAAATCTTTAACAGCAGGAGCTGTAGTCTATTTTCTGACCTGTTGTAAAGAACTTCTCTGCTTATATTGCATTTTGTTATTTTAAGCTCCTTTGATAACCTCTATCTAATGTGTATGAAGAGTCTGTGAATGTTCAGTTTCTTGTATAACATCATATCTGACGAAGAGAGCTCATATTTTCAAAAGCTTTTCATCAAATATACTCAGTTAGCCTCTCCACTCGCCATCAGGTGAGTTCACACAGCGTCCTCCCAGGATATAGCATTGTGTACTGACCCGCCCCTCATTCACTTTAGTTTACGTGCCATAAAGAAGTGACATGTCACCTACTTCTCCCGGCGCACAAACGGCAGGTAATCATCTCTCTAAATGACACCTATTAATTACCGGATCTGAGGGCCGCACTTCGGGCGCATTGCAGCGCAGTTACGCCGTGTGAACATACCCTTACTGCACTCATTGCTCCTCCATGCCTTCCTCTACCCACTATTCTAGTCCTTTCTGATGAAGGCCAACTCAGGCCAAAACGTCACACACTAAACCACATGTGTCAAACTGCGGCCCTCCAGCTGCTGGGAAACTACAACTCCCATCATGCATTTATATCATCTATAACAGTGGGAATATTGGGAGTTGTAGTTTCCCAACAGCTGGAGGGCCGCAGTTTGACACCCCTGCACTAAACAGTGCATAGGAAAATCTATCCATTTCTCCAAGAATAAGATCTACCTCAGATAAGCCCTTGCATGATTCTTCAGGATTTTATGAGTATTCTTAAAAAATATTCCAAAAATATCTCCTAATTACAGGTCATTAAGAAAAAAAAAAAAAAAAAGTGTCCACACAGCTGTATATGTAAAAAAGAAAATAGAATACAGCAGGGCAGATACAGTAGAGCCTTCATTAAAGGGGTTTTGCCACGAAGTAAAATTGACGTGGTAAGTTTGCAAATGAAACATTTTCACCATTCATTATTATTAAATTATTATTAAAAATTCGGCACCGTTTTTGTTTTAGCTGCTCCTTTAGTGATCCATTGTTTACAGCCCGTCTCCAGGGAATACGACCAGGGCTGAGAGCTTCTCAGTCCTGGTCGCACATGCTCCCGATATCACTTCTCCTCTCAGGGAGCTACTGAGTGTTCAAACCCCCAAATGCTGTCATTCTTTCTCCTGTCCTCTGTCCCCCCTTAGTAATTAGTCAAACAGTGCAAATAAATAAAAAAGAAACCTCAAATCAGGTTTGTGCATTGAGAAAGAGAAAAAAAATCCACAGGTTTGGTTCCTGCAGGGATTTGAACCGAGGACCCTTGTGCCTGGAGGCAAAAGCTTTACCTCTCAGCCACTCACAATGCTTTACATAAACAGACCTATCTTGACTAAAGAGGAAAGACTTGGTGAAGGGCATCCTGCAGGGTCACATGATCTGCAATTCAAACAAACCACACACGCCTCCTTCTGAGCACACAGAGCTGGAGGCCGGAGGTATGAAATGAGATTGTGGCAAAACCCCTTTAAGGAAAGTAGGCACCCCAAACGAATCACACTCAAAAGACCCCACAACAATAAGGGTATGTTCACACAGCGTATTGTGGTGGGTACTGTACGCGGCGCAATACACCGGGTGTTTTAGAAGTACGCACTGCTCAACATATACTTCTAAGTGCAGAGACGGGCAGCGGGAGGGATGCGGCTCCATTCACTCCCATTATCCACGGCACATAAGCGCCCGGAAGAAGTGACACGTCACTTCTCTCTCCCGGCGTACCATACGCGCGTCTTGTACACCGGACGTTATTCTTAGCTTTCTGTGAGCGCTATGAATTACCATAATAGAGGGCCACTGAAGCGCAATTACATCGTGTGAACATGCCCTAAAGGTTGGACAGTGCTGGGCTCTTAGTGGAGCACAGCTAAAATGGCAAGAAACCTGACAGTGAGACAGATCTGTGTGCGAGAGCCCCCCCACCATCAGCACTTGCCAATGCTAATTTTTTTTGGGCTAAGGGGGTCTGGTGAGTGATTCTTTTGGGGGGTTTGTCTGCTTTTTTGGTAATAGACATCCATCATTTACTGCAGTATAGTACCTTATGTAAATGGGGTAACAAAAAGTAACACATCCCCTGAAAAAAAGCCCTAACCCATCTCTCGGAGTAAAGACTAATAGAAGACCCTGTCTCATTTTCAGGGAGATGCGGCAGAACGTGATCGCTATTCATACAGAGCGTCGCCATCTTGGTCTCTTTCGTGTCTTACTTGCTGCTTGGATAAATGAACTAACTTCTGCATCAGGCAAAAGCTGTGCCCTGGATTCAGCCTATACATTTCTATGGCTAACAACACTATACAATCCCATTGGTAATAGGGTTGATAAGGAAGATAGGTATGGAGAGAGTAGCGTAGCAAGACATTTTCTCAAACAGAACCATAATGTTACGGAGCTGCGATGGTGGATTCTACAGGAGGTTAAGGGAAGTGAAGGGTTAACATTGGAGAGAAGTCTCTTGCAATATGAAGCAAGATGGATACATAGGATGAATACCCTAGCCCCCGCAGGAATGAATGAAAACCTCAGCCTTAAAGTGTTTTTATCTGTCTTTTGTTCCTTGTGTATATAAAGCAAGCGTGAACGGAGATCCTGTGTGCTTGAGAAAGGGGGCGGAGTTCCCCGAAACGTGGTACGTGCATTCTCTTGCCCCGCCTGTCCGCCAGCCAACTCCGAGATGGAGACGCTATGCCGGAGCACGGCACAGTGATACCACTCATGGACTTTCCCGGGCCCCTTTGCCCACAGGCGTAATGCTACTGTAACGCAAGTACCTGCTCGGGATGAGCTTTTTAATTGTTACTAGTAAAGTGCAATAAATGAAACGTTGTTTATAGTTGTATCCACCTATCTCTTGTGTCTTACAAAGTATGTTTGGAGATGGAGGAACTCCACTGATAGGTGATGCAAGTACATATATTTATAACTAGCAGAATCTTGTGAAGTAACAACACTATACAATCCCCATTGAGCAAAGACATCCTAAATAAAGCTAAATATGTGGGGTCACCTGGCCCGGATGCCCGATCCCACCTGATGAGCAGCAGGAGGGTGGCAGGGGGGTACATGGCCACTTGTCTGTCACCGCTCTCCATGTCCTGATGACTGACCATCAATGGCTTTCCTCACAGGCCCCCCCTATAGGCTTCAGGGGGCCCATTATAAGACATCGCAGATGAGCGGCCTCCTCCATCAGCCACTTCCCCTGCCCCCATTACTCACGTGTGACCGCAGCTCCCGATGGCCACCGGCTTGTAGTAGACCTCCAGGCAGATGGGGCAGCCATACTGCGTCTCCAGGCTGTCTGCGGATGACGGGCAGGACTGGCTCTGGTGGGTGTGATGCTGCTGCCGGTGCTGGGAGGACGAGGACACCAGGCTACGGAACATTGCCATGACCGCGACACAAGCACCGTCACCTCCGCGGCTTCAGCAGGACATAAACACTAAACGTCATCACTCGGCGCCAGCATGTGACGTCACCCGCGCGACACGCGTCACCATGGAGACCTAGCGGCCCTTACAGACACTAAACCAACATATTTACATTACATACATCCCGGAACCGTGAAACATAACATTTGACATCACTAAAGAGCAACTATATTCCAAAAGAGGCAGAAATAGGCGCAGCATCCGCCAGACAACCGTCCGAATGCGGCTACTCCGCCATCTTAACTACTGGCAAGCAATGGTGCCCGAGCTTTTTACAATGGACTTTGTGTAGTTTTTCCTACAGGGTGAATGAGAATTGGTTATCGTCAATAATGTCACTACGACTAAGCCTTTTATTTTACACAATGTCACTAAAACTGGCATATAGGCTGTGGCTCAGTCATCGGGCGTCACCCTGCCAGTGACGTCATTTGTTAGCGCCGGAAGTCGCTGTCACTTGCTGTCTCTGCACGCTTGTCTGGGAGCTGTAGCAATGTGTGAGGTTGGGGAAGTGGATTACGAGGAGCTGCAGAAGGGGGAGAACAATGAGAGGTGAGTAAAGAAGCTTATGGACTCCTTCAAAATGACAAAGACAACTGTCATTCAGGAAAGCTGAGTGACGACTCTCTTTACAGTGTATTGTGAGGTTGTCACTCAGCTTTCCCCAACTTGTGATCTACCATGGAAGGAAACACCGGTAAGTAGCAGTGGGGGGCTTGGCAGTAGGGCGCAGGGGCTCTTCCTAGGGCATAGTGAGCTTTATGTATGAAAACTGTCTAAAAGTAAGACTGTCCTTGTTGCCCATAGCAACCAATCAGAGCTCGGATATAGGAAATGTAAGCTGAGCTCTGACTGGTTACTACGGGCAACAAGGACAGTTACTTTTCGACAGTTTTCATACATGAGGCCCATTGCGTGCTGCTGTGCTGTTTGTCCGGCTGATGGGAGTTTTCTGTCCGCAGGCTGGGGCAGACGTGTATGAAGTGCAGAGAAGCTGCGGCTGTCCTCATCAGCCGTGTTGGCGATGCATTCTGCAGGTAAGAGGCTCTGGATATGTAGGAAGGTGGCCATCAGGGCAGTTGAGAACCCGATTCTTTCTTTTCCCTGTTCTGTGCTTTCTTCTCATGGCTAGCCGTGTTGTGTCCCTACCCAACATGATGGATTGTTGCACTCCTCCGTATGCCTGTTGTCTGAGTCTTCTCTGGAGCTCAACCTTTTTCCGTCTGTTCCTGTAGGTCATGTTTCAAAGACTATTTCATACACAAATTCCGGGCAATGCTGGGGAAAAACCGAGTCATATATCCAGGAGAGAAGGTAGGTCGAGTAGTTACTGGGTAATCTCTCTTATCAGTGCCAGAGCTGTTATCAGTTACTTGTCATTAGAGAGAATTTCTAGAGGTCCCCAACCTTTTTTCCACCAGGGACCGGTTTGATGCAAGACAATTTTTCCATGGCCCAGTGGGGGGCGGGGTTATGGAGAAGGTTGGATGTTTAGAATCCCACACAAAAAAAACACAATAAAGTGTATACTGTGTCATTTAGGAGTATAGTATGTGGTAACCAGTATTTTAGAACTGCAGACTGATTGTCAGCTCTGTGGGTCAGCATTATACATGTCTATAATATACATATGTAATCAGCTCTGTCATTATAGAGATATATGCCCCTGTAATAAAGTAAATAATAAAATGCCCTGTAATAAAAAGTAAATAGATATATCCCGTAGTAATATAAATAGATATAGCCCCTGTAAAAATAGTAAATAGATAAATGCCCCTGTATTAGTAATAATTAGATTATACCCCGTATTAAATAGAATATGCCCCGTAGTAATAGTAAATAGATAAATGCCCCTGTATAGAAGTAAATAAAATATATGCCCCTGTAGTAGTAGAAAATAGATTATAGCCCGTGTAGAAATAGTAAATAGATATATGCCCTTTATAAAGTAAATAGATATATGCCCCTGTAGTAATAGTAAATAGATATATGCCCCTGTAGTAGTAGTAAATAGATATATGCCCCTGTAGTAGTAATAATTAGATATCTGCCCCTGTAGTGATAATAAATAGATATATGTCCCTGTAGTAAATAGATATACGCCCCTGTAGTAGTAATAATTAGATATATGCCCCTGTAATAATAGTAAATAGAAAAAATCCCCGGGGTAAAGTAAATGATATATCCCCCTGTAGTAGTAGTAGTAGATTTATGCTCCTGTAGTAGTAATAATTAGATATAAGCCCCTGTAGTATAATAAATAGATATATGCCCCTGTAGTAATAGAAAATAGATATATCCCCTGTAGAAAATAGTAAATAGATATATGCCCCTGTATTTAGTATAAATAGATAAAGCCCGTGTAGTAAATAGTAAAATAATATATGCCCCTGTAGTATAGTTAAATAGATATATGCCCCGTAGTATAGTAAAAAGATAAAATCCCCCTGTATAAGTAGCAAATAGATATATGCCCCTGTAGTAGTAGCAATTAGATATCTCCCCTGTATTTGATAATAAATAGATATATGTCCCTGTAGAAATAGATATATCCCCCTGTTTTAAAGTAATATAGAAAAATATGCCCCTGTAGTGATAATAAATAGATATATGCCCCTGTGGTAATAGTAAATAGATATATGCCCCTGTGGTAATAGTAAATCGATATATGCCCCTGTGTAAAGAAAAATGGATAATCCCCTGATAGTAGTAAATAGATATATGCCCCTGTATATAATAATTAGATATATCCCCTGTAGTGATAATAAATAGGTATATGCCCCTGTAGTAGTAGTAAATAGATATATGCCCCTGTAGTAGTAATAATTAGATATATGCCCCTGTAGTGATAATAAATAGATATATGCCCCTGTGGTAATAGTAAATAGATATATGCCCCTGTGGTAATAGTAAATAGATATATGCCCCTGTGGTAATAGTAAATGGATATATGCCCCTGTAGTAGTAGTAAATAGATATATGCCCCTGTAGTAGTAATAATTAGATATATGCTCCTGTAGTGATAATAAATAGGTATATGCCCCTGTATGTAAAATAGGATATATGCCCCTGTAGTAGTAGTAGTAGTAAATAGATATATGTCCCTGTAGTAGTAATAATTAGATATATGCCCCTGAAGTTGATAATAATACAAATACTGCCATAGTGATAATAATACATGATAGTTGACTATAGTGATAATAATACATACTGCCCCTGTATTGATAATTAATAAATAGCTGCCCCTGTAGGGATAAAAATACAATCTCCCCCTGTAGTGATAATAAATACTTAGCTGCCCCTGAAATGTAATAATACATAGATAGTTGCACCTATAGTGATAATAATACATAGCTGCTCCTGTATTGATAATAATACATAGCTGCCCCAGTAGCGATAATAATACATAGCTGCCCCAGTAGCAATGATAGATAGCTGCCCCATTAGTGATAATATATAGATAGCTGCCCCAGTAATGATAATACATAGCTGCTCCCCATTAGTGATAAATAAATATATATATATATATATAAAAATATATATATATATATATTATATAAATATTATATATATAGCTCCCCCCCCCGTAAATGTAATACAGAGATAACAGCCCCAGTAATAAATAAAGATAACTGCCCCGTAATAATATAAAAGAAAACGCCCCATAAATAATATAAAGATAACTGCCCCCCTGTAAATTAAATACATAGATAACTGCCCCCCTGTAATTATAATACATAGATAACTGCCCCCCCCGTAATTATAATACATAGATAACTGTCCCCCCCGTAATTATAATACATAGATAACTGTCCCCCCCGTAATTATAATACATAGATGACTGCCCCTCAGTAATTATAATACATAGATGACTGCCCCTCAGTAATTATAATACATAGATAGCTGCCCCCCCAGTAATTTTAATACCTACATAGCGGCCCCTCAGTAAGTGTAATACCTACATAGCGCCCCCCCAGTAATTATAATATACATACATAGCTGCCCCTCAGTAATTAATAATAACATAACAAAAGCTGCCCCCCCAAAATAAATTAAACCAATTTACATAGATGCCCCCCCAAATTATAATACATACCAAAGCTCCCCCCGTAAGTGATAGTGATACATACATACTGCCCCCCATTATTTGAGAGGATACATACAAGCGCCCCCAGAAAGTGAGAGGATAACAAAAAAAAATCCCCCCCAAATGAAGTGAACACAAAAATTTTCCCCCCAGTAGAAGTGATACACACAAGCGCCCCCCAGTAGTGAGAGGATACACACATGCTCCCCCCCCAGTAGTGAGAGTGATACACACAAGCTCCCCCCCCCGGATGAACACAAAACCCCCCCCTATTGATACACACATAGCTGCCCCCCAGTAGTGATACACACATAGCTGCCCCCCAGTAGTGATACACACATAGCTGCCCCCCGGTATGAACACACAAGCTCCCCCCCGGTATTGATACACACATAGCCCCCCCCGGGTATGATACACACATAGCTGCCCCCCGGTAGTGATACAAACATAGCTGCCCCATTGGGCAGCCAAAATTTAAAAAAAATAAATAAATAAAAAATATAGTCACTCATTTTTCCCCTGATCCTCTCGGCCCTCCCCCAGCAGCCGCATCCACAGCCCGAGCGGTGCGGGGGGGTGGACCAGGCCCTCACTTTGTAGATGCGGACCCGGGTAAGCGCCGCATCTACAGCAATAGGGAAAGCGGGACTGTTAAAGAACCCTCCTCGCTTTCTCTCCTAGTAATTTAACGCTGAGCGCAGCTGCTAGGTTTTCTTCCTCGCCGGTTTTATTTTCTGATTGTAGATTTCTCAATTCAGTTCTACATATGTGATTGTGGGGAAAACTTTTTTGTCTGCACTGCTTTTAACAGTAGTCAGAGAGATATTTCATGCTCATAGGAGCCTTAAGACTCACTCAGTCCCATTGACTTCTATAGGAGAGTTTTCTAGGCATGCTCTATGACCTGGGAAGAAGTCAGTGTGCAGGGATGAGGGAGAGGGTGCAATGTGACATCTCCTATTGTGACTATTCTGTGTTATCTATACACATTGGTGTCTCCTTTCAGTTTGACCCTGCTTGTACCGATCATGGGCAGACTACTTAAAAATCTCTCTACAGAACAGGAAGTGTCAGACAATTATTAGGCCTAGTGGCCAAAGTGAAAACGGCAGGATTTAAGATTTTTTTTTTTTAAATATTGATAGTGATATGGAAAATTTAAAAAAAACCTGAAAATTAATAAAAAATGTGTTTAACATAAAAATGTGAGTTAAACAATAAGTCATTTTTTATGACACATTCCCATTAAAAGCAGTCACATGGACATCAGCTGTTATCAGGGAGAGTCGTGTTTGGTCATTTATTGCAGTATTACATGGCAGCCATTGGAGTAAATGGCTGTCTATGTAATTCATGGATAGACTGGGTCCACCAGAGTGACACTTATTCTTACAGAGTAGCTCTCCATTCTACCCTTTAGAGGAAGGTGTGTCTAGAATGGTGGATTATCATCTATGACCTCCATCTACTCTGCTAGGTTATTGTATATATGCATTGACTACATAGTAGTGTTTGTACCTATACACAGCAGCTAATAACACAGTTGCAGTGTAAAATATAGAGAGGATGGGCAGTACAGTAACCTAAGCCATTGGCAGTACATTTCAGACAGTACAACACATCTTCGCTGTGCATTAAAGGGGGTGCACTCTAAAATGTGGCAGAAATCTGTGCACATTGATCTGAGCCAGAGGAGCTGCACATACCAAGATTCATATGGAAAGCTTGTATAAGAGGAACTGAACGAACTTGACATAAGGACATATGGAATATGGATATCGCAGGTTTTTAATCTTTTTGGTGTTGAAAACCATAATGAAAATGCCAGATTGTAAAGGAATACAATGGCGTAATAACAAGTAATCATTTTTGAAAAATTAATAATGAATGTTGGAGTGTGTACTGAGAATTAAGACTGGTTGCAATAGGGTGAAAGGCGGCCGTTATTACACACGAGAGACCTATGATCATAGAAGAGTAAAATGAATAAAAGTCTAAAGCGCATAAGGTGTTAAAGGGCTGTTCCCACTTCAGACATTGATGGGATATCGCTAGGCTATTCCATCAATGTCTGATAGGTGCTAGTCCCATCTATTTCGAGAACGAGCCCTAAAATGGTCAGGTGGTCGAGAATCTCCCATTGACATCCATGGGAGTTCCAAGTACAGCCCAGCGGCGGCGTGTGGGAGTGTTCTGACCAGCTCTCCATTCAAGACAGAGAGGTTTCGGGGCTTGTTCTTTAGATGGATGCGGTTCCCAGAGGTGGGACGAGAAACTTTGAGACATTGTTGGCTTAAACTAGCGCTATGCCATCAATAGCTGTAGTTGGGCAACCCTTTGAACGGAGCAAAACTAAGAAGTGAATAAATGGCAGTTAAAGGGATTGTTCATCCTGCAGCTTGCCAGTCTCAATGCTGAAGCTACATGACAGTGTGAAGGTGCTGTTTCTGGGAATATAGCAGAAGGGGTTAAAGGGGTTGTCTTGCTACAAAGAATAGCTTTCAAATTGTAGGGAACACAAAATAAAGACATTTTCCAAATATATTGCTTTGTTCCTCTGTTTTCCCTAAGGAGATACAAGTGAATTATGACCTCCCTGGCTATTTCAGTTCCCTCAGTAACTGACCTGTAAACCATTCTCCCCCTGCTGTTTGTTCAATGAGATAACAGTGAGTGACATCATCACACAGGTCACAGCAGTGTCCTGTGCTGAGTAAAAGTAAAAAGCTTGATTTATTAAAATAAACAAACTGTAATGAGGGCTTTTGTTTTGGGGATCAGATAAAGCCTTCTGAGAGCAGTTTGAAAAGCTGCTTAGCTAATCTGATCTAATTAGCAACTGAAAGCATGGAGCAGGGAGCTGTATGCAAATGAGTCAGTCTGAACCAGGAAGTGACAGAGTATTTCATTCATGCATTCTGTGAAACTCTGTAGGTAGACAACTCCTTTAAATAACACACAATTGAAAGCATCTTTTAAGTGTACCTGTAAAGTTAATGTGTATGTCTATGCTGGACTGTATAATTGCTAAAGTAACTGCATGAAACCCAAATTTTGTGCACAGGCCTAATTTAAAAAAAATAAATAAATTGGACTTGTTCAGAAAACTTGCTGGCATCATACAGTGTTTCAGCAACCCAACTGCTCATTATGGACTTGCCTCTTTGTGAGTGGGATCTAAAAGTTGGGCAGGAGATTAACATAACAAGTGCATTTAGGATTAGAAACTTTATCACACAAGAAGGGGAGAAATAAGAATGTTTTAAAATGTCACCTAACGTTCACATCCTGTGTTTCTATTTTTAGGTTCTCCTGGCTTATTCGGGTGGACCTTCCTCAAGTGCCATGATCCAGCAAGTCCAAGAGGTTGGAATTTTTTGTCTTTCCACCAATATACAGTGATTCCTCAAGTTACAGTGGCCTTAAAATAAAAGACTTTTAACATACAGTGGTCAATCCTGGAACATTGTATCTTGAAACCAGACTCAACATACAATGTCACGGACACTGCTGATCTGTGGGACTAGTTATTCATAATAATGGGTTGGATCTTCCATCAATATTTTACTTGTAAAACATCTGTATTAGTGAAACACATGCAGTGATTGGCGGTCTAATAGCGCCTCCCTACAGTCCAGTGCAGTACTACATGTCCTGTACTGCTCTTTATATGTGTCAGGATGAGTAGTTCCTTTGGGTAACTGGTGAGGGCACAGTTTGTTTTTGTTTTTTTTTCCTGGTACATTGTATATAAAGTACATGACCCAAAGAGGCTTCTGTTCTCAGAATAGAAAGTGATTTGCAACTTCTGGCTGTTATATGTAAGGACTTGCTTTATCTGTACTACTTATCCGCTTTATTTTCTTTAATCTTCATTTTGCATTATGTTGGGAGACATTTTGGGGTTTCTAAACCAATTAGCAGTTTTCCTTAAGAGTAAAGTCCCAACATACAACGATTGTCTCAGAACCAATTTATTTTATATGTTGAGGTACTACTTTATCACTAGTAATATTATATTAAAGGGTAGTTCTCACTATGCTGTTTAACAGAGCCTTCTCTACACAGCCAGCTACAGACTCGCTTTCTTGGTTAGGCTGTGGGAGGTTCTAAAGCAGTGATTGGCGTATCATATCTGCTATTTCTAGCTGGGTCTGTTAGAGGGACACTGGCGATGTAGGGGCTTCAGCAGCAGGACACCATGAAACATAGCTCTAAAGGGTTAAGGTTTGTCAGAAACAGACAAGCTCTTGGTCTGCTGATAAGACAAAACAGGGAATGAAGTCACCATCCTTGACTTGCTCTGCTGTATAATCAGTCATCACTGATTAACCCTTTCCTGACATTGGGCGTACCCATACATATTTTGCAGGAAGTTGTTCGTACCTATACATGGACATATAGGTATGTTCAGAAGATTGTGTGGGCTAACAAACAGAGCCCCCATGATTGGAGCATGGAACTAGCTGTATATTTCAACTGGTTCCATGATTTGTTGGCCTCGACTGGAGCTGACTCCGTTGGGGGCCCGGGCCCATTCCCCCGCTTTTAGATGCCACAATCAATCGGGCAGCTGAGTGAAAACTAAAAACTCAAATTTTCTTCACTCTGCCTCCCCCCCCCCAAAAATTTAAACCAATAAAAAAAATCCCCCCCCCCCCTAAAAAAATGGTAAAGGGGAAAAGGGGGGGAAAAAAAAAAAGGGGTAAACTCATCCCGCAAGAAACAAGCCCCTTCAAATTTCCATACACAGGCTAGAGAAATTCAAAAACATCATTTTTTTTTTTTTTTAAAATTCAAAGCTTATGAAATACAGTTATCATTCTAAATACGGTAAAAAAACATATGATTATGGTGCTAGATCACAAGAATTGTTTACTTATTTTCTTATAAGAGAAAATTTTATTCTATAAAAAAAACATTTTACACATAAAATGAAAAACCCCAAGGGCCAAAATATTGCGCTGAGGGGCACAAATTTTTTGGGTCTTTTTGCCCCTCAAACCCTAGTCTGCATAAGTATTGCCCATACATTTTTAACCAGAGGAGTTAACTATGTTCAAACGAAGCTGAACAAACAAAACACAACAAAAGGGCGACCCTTTGGATACTCCATTTTAAAAATTTTTGTCTGACAAACACAAAACCATGTGGTGGGGGAGGGTAAGAACCGGGCTGGGGTTTTTTCAGCCGGAGAGGTCCCTAAGATCCCATGTGTCCGAGTCATCCCAGGGCCATCATCTTTTTTTTAAAAATTTTTTATTGTAACTGTTTTTATTGTGTAAAAGCAGTAAAACATGAGAGAAAATATTTCAATTGGATATCACTGTAATCGTATCGACTCAGTTCAGTTAAAATGCTCAGTTAAAATGTCACCTATACCGCACGGTGGCCACTGTAAAATAAAAAACACTACCAGGATTGCTGTATTTTGTACATACCGCCTCCTAAAAACCTTGATAAAAAGCTATCAAAGCGTCATATGAACGCCAAAATGGTACCAATGAAAACATCTACTCATCCCGCAAAATACACAGACTATACATATACTGAAAGATAAAAACAGTTATTGCTGTTTGAACCACATATAAAAAACCAAAAATTTTTTTAAAAAATTTTTATGGCAAGAGTCCTAAAACACAAAAAACTAACATTCATCTTGTTTCATTTGTATCGACCCATATAGTAAATTTACAATGTCACTTAGGGTATGTTCACACAGGCAAATTTCGTCACGTATTTCGCGTTGTATTTGCGCTCTAATACGAGCGAGATGCGCACATAAATTTCTCATAGGGGGGCTCTTAGTGAACTATGGATTTCGCATCCTCTCCCCGCTCATACAATACGATCGTATTGTATGCGCGGGGAGATAAGTGACATGTGAATTACTTGCGGCGAATACACGCCGCGAGTAATGCATGTCTATGGGGCCGGCGGGCTGCCAACCACCGGGGTACATGCTGATCAGCGTGACTCCCAAATCAACCAGCGTAACTGTGGCTGTACTGTACGCGCCGCAATTACGCCGTGTGAACATAGCCTTATACCGAACAGCAAATGCTTTATAAATGAAAGCCAAAAAACATTGGTGAAACTGCATTTTTTTTTCCCATTTTCACGGTCCAATGCTAAAAAACAAACAAACTGTGGAACAGCTGTGGGCCCAAAAGGCACAATACAACCATAGGTAAATTGCCTGAAGTGTTGAATCCAAAATGGAGTGAGTTCTGGAAGGTTTAACTGGTAATTCAGGCGCTTCGCAAATGCAACATAGCACCAACCAAAATCTGTGTTCCAAAAGCCAAATTACACTCCCTCTTTAGTAGGTCCTGCCATGCGCCCAAGCAGCAGTTCACACACACATATAGGGTATTGCTGAACTTGTAATAATATGTGGGACAATTTTTGGGGTGCTTTTTTTTCCAGGATTTCGTGTGAAAATAAAACATTGTCAGCTAAACATGCATACTATTGGAAACAGTTTTATTTTTCATTGTCACAGCCAGATGCTCAGAAAATTTGTGAAACACCTGTGGGGATAATACACTCACTACAACCCTGGATATATTCTTCAAGGAGTGTAGTTTCCAATATGGGGTCCTTTCATGTTAGCTTTAGCACCTTAGAGTGTCCGCAAACCTGTAATGGCACCTAAAGAAAATCCTAATGAAAATGGACCTGAAAATCTAGTAGGTGCTCTCCCTATTCTGAGGCTTGTGGTTGAGTCAAATAGCACTTCAGGGCCAGATGTGGGATATCTCTATAAATAGCAGAATTGGTAGAATCAATGTTGAATAGCATTTTCTTGGTAACATCTACCATTGTTCCAGTGAATAATGGGTAAAAACTGAAAATCCACAAATAAAAGTGACATTTTGACATTTTACCTCCACTTTGCTTTCATTTCGGTGAAACACCTAATGGGTTAATAAACTTCCTAAATGAGTGTCTAACATATAGGCCCCTCAAAGCTACTTCAGAACTGGACTGGTGGCTAAAAAATTTTATGTTGCAAATTTTCTTGAAAATGTGACAATTGCTACTAAATTTATAAGCCCCTAACGTTGTAAAAAATAGACATTTAAAAATGATGCCAATGTGCAGTAGACATATGGTAAATGCTAATTACAAACTATTTTGTGTGGTATAACTGTACGCGCAGAAATGTTTGAGCTTTGAAAATGGCAAATCATTCCAAATTTTCTTGACATTTTGATATTTTTCACAAATCGGCAAGGGTTGTAAGTGCCAAAACTCATTACTAACTTAGCACAATGTGTTACTAGAAAACAGTCTCTGAATCACATGGATAGGTAAAAGAATCAAAGTTATTCCCACATAAAGTGACACTTGTCAGATTTAAAAATGGGGCTCCTTCAGGAAGGACAGAACTGGTTGCAGCAGTAAGGGGTTAAAGGGAAATTCCTTTCATGTAATGTTTTTTGCAAGCACATGCTTTCAAGGTGATGGGAAATCCAAGTTCAGACACCCTTACAATATGGAGATGGATGGAAAGTCTGTGTCACTATTTAATGGTCATATTGGAGTGGTATATTATTTTTGTGGTTGGTCAAGGTGCACTTGTTTACGTAGAATTACTTTAAATATCATTCTTGGTTCATTCACTTTTCTATGTGACATCGGAATATTGACTATGTGGGTTATAGAACTATTCTTTTTTTACTTTGGTGAAAAATTGCAGTCATTGCTGTAAGGATTTTCTTTACTTTTGTTTTGTATGATATATGTTACACTTTTGTTTACCAGGGTTTGGGTCGTGATGCTCCCAAAAAGTTGCGCTTCATTCCTGGAATTCTGTTCATTGACGGTGAGTGAGAAGTGGAGAAGAATTGGAGAAATATATCTGTTACTATTTACAGTAAGGCTATGTCTACACTGCATTGGACAAAAAACAGGCCAAAAGAGGCCGCGGTTTTCGTCACGCTTTATACAAAAACCGCGGTCGCTTCTCGTTTTCCTGACGTCACCCATACAAATGTATACATGTTGTATAATACGCCGGCACCGAAAGACGAGCAGAGAAAAGTCGAGCTGTGTAGACAGCCTCTAGTCTTTCCTATTGCCATCTATGGGGCCGCAGGAACGATCATATCTTCAGTGCTTTTAAAAAACGAAAAGCGCAGAAGATACGATCGTTTTCCTGTGCAATGTGGACATAGCCTTAGTTGTAAATTTTTCCAACCGCCGGCGACGTAAAAAAAAAAAACCTCCAGCAGAAAATCTGTTCAGTTTGGACTGCTGAAAAGATTTTCTGTTAAAGTCTATAGGGACGGTTGCTTGTGGGATTTTTAGACCGTTACTAAATCCGCAAACCATATGAAAAACCATGCTGTGTGGAAGGAACCTAAGTATCATGACCCTCATATCTGCTCACACGTTTTGGCTATGTTCACATGGCTACAGTACGCCCCGCAATTACGCTGGGTGTTTGGGAGCCTCGCTGATCGGCACGTACTCCCACGACGTGAAGGGGCCGGCAGCCCACTGTCCCCATAGACTGTCATTACTTGTGTCACTTATCACCCTGGGCGTACAATACGATCGTATTAGAGCGCAAATACGATGCGAAATGCCCGCCGAGATGTGCCCGTGTGAACATAGCCTTATGTTTATCTTCCTTATGCTGTTACTATTGTATCTTTCTTTTGTATTACAGAAGGTGCAGTGTGTGGTCAGAGTTGGGAGCAGAGGGAACAGAATGTTTCCAAAATACAGCAGGTTTTGCAGAAAACCAGTTTTCCCTTCCATATTGTACCCTTGGAGCAGGTGAGACGTTATGAACACATGGAGCACATCTGTGTTATTTCTAGGAAATTCATGAATCTCCTTACAGGAGCTATTTCCTCCATACCCGCAGGCTCTCAGGGACTCCTCTTCAGGAGGTGGTTTCTGAACTTAATACTGTAAAAGAGCCAGATCCACTCATTTCCGTGACCCCTCACTTTCTCCAACCTTCTCTATCTGTGGTACAGTCTGAGATCTGCCGCAAGGTTTAAGATCATTTGGAAGTTGAGAGATCAGACTTAAACTGACCTGGATGAGGAATCCTCCTCCAAACCTTTCTCCATAATTGACAGATTAACATCAGCGATCAGAGAGACTGTGCAGGTTAGAGACCAGGAATTTCCTTCTGCCTAGAGGGTTTTTCCATCTACCATCATCGGCATTCCACAAAATGTTTTCAATTGCACTCAGATGTTGAAATTGTCCTGTCGAAATAGTGGAATTTTCCAGATTCCTGGAAGACACTTTAAAAAAACAAAACAAAAAAAAAAAACATGGTCAATGTACTCAGCATTGACCCACTGCTCTCCCACCTAAGTATAGCTGATTCTCCTTTTAACCCCTCAAAGACCTTGCATTTTTTTTGTTGTTGACACGTTCGTTTTCTCCTCTTCGCCTTCCCAGAGCCATAACTTTTTTTTATTTTTCCACCTACCTAGACAAATGAGGGTTTTTATTTTGCGGGACAAGGTGTAATTTCTAATGGTGCTAATCACTGTACTATAGCTTATACAGGGAGATCGCAAAAAAATTCCAAGTGGGACAAAATGTGAAAAAAAGTACTTGCGCCATGTTCGCAGGGTTTGTTTTTTAGGCTGTTCCCTCTCCGCTATAAATTGTGTTCGCTGTATTCTGCAGGTTGATGTGATTCCGGCAATACCAAACATGTAGGGTGGTTGTTATGTTTTGGTACCGTAAAGAAATTAAAAACATTTTAAATGTTTTAAATGTGCGAAGTGGTGCCATTTTCTGCAACAAATAAATTTTTTTTTTTTTTTTTTTTTTTTTACTAACACCTTCGGGCTTCAGTGAGGAGCATTTTTTTGCGGGCTGAAGTTTACTTTTTATTGGTACCAGTTTGGAATACAGGTGACTTTTTTGATCAAGTTTATTCCAATTTTTAGAGAACATAAAAAAAAAAATGAAATTTTGGCATTTGAAAATTCTGGCGTCTGGGATAAATTGTTATATTTGAATAGATCTGACTTGATCAGACGCAGCAATACCAACGTAACTTTGTTTTATTATTTTATTTTTTATTTGTAAAATGGCAAAAGGGTGGTGATTGGAAAGACTAATTTTTTAAAAAATTTTTACACATTAATTTTTTTTGTAATTTTGATTCCCCCTAGACTGCTTTACCACTAGGGGGCGCAATTGTTTCTACAACCTAATGTATTGCATGAAAAATGCATTAGGGTGTACCAATATGGCAGTTTCACTACTTCCTGTCTGGGGCAGGAAGTAGTAAAACCCAAAACATGGCAGTGATGGAAGCCTTCACAAGGTTTCAATGTCACTGCCAGAGCACAGTTTCTCATTCATTTAGACCCTATGGCCATGTTTGCTGTGGCGTCTAAAGGGTTAAACAGCGCGGGATGACGCTGTAACCGGCCAGTGTTAGCTGCAATTAGCAGCTAACACTCGCCGGCTATGTAACCCCTTAATGTCCGGGGTTATTAATGGGTTAAAGCAGCCATATCATCCCTACAAGATAGTTTTAAGGCATACTTTCTGGTACCCCACCTGAGGCTCAACTTGCAAAACCAAGTACCCCATGTTGGAAAATACGCCTCTTTGGATGCAATTATATTGTTAGCTTGTTTTTTTTTTTTTTTTAAGAAAACCTGTCAACTACTTTATGTGGCCTGAACAACGGGCAGCATGAAATACACAGGGTTAGGATTGGGTAACCTGCGGCTGTTTTACCCCAAAACGCTGCGGCGTCCCAGGTAAAACACCCAGTGAAGTTGGACTGGGGACGGGGAAATGAGTGCAGTGTGCGACGGGGTACCTGCAGATATTTCATGCTGCCTGCTGTTCAGCCAGCATAAAGTAGCTGACAGGTTCCCTTTAGCTTTCTTGGTAACCAGGGCTGTGGAGTCGGAGTCGGTGCCTATTTTGCAGGATTTCGGAGTTATCATTAAAATGGACCGACTCCGACCCCCAAAATATAAAAATAAGTTGGTCCAGTTAGTTCGATGCAGTGCAAAGACCAATTTTATATACGGTCATCTTACATCTTATAAATAAATGTGACTTGCAAGTATTTAGCATCTGCTTAGCTCTCAGATTCTTTCCTGTAACTGCATTGTTACTGTTTTGCTCCTAAAAATCTAAATGTTAATTTTTATTATTTTGTTAGTATTTGGGAAATAAGCCTTTGGTTTTCAGCACTGCCTGAATCCTTCTGGGCTCTGAATCAGATTCAATCATATCTTGACCAAAATCTGATCTCAGGTCTCTTCTACACATTCAAAATATAAAAAACATTGTTACCCTTTTGCTTGTCAGTGTCTGTTCTACCTAAATAGTTGATTATTGTATCAAAGGTGATAAACACCTGATGTTCCCACTTTACTACAGTAAAAGATTTTCATTTTAAACATGCGCCATGTATGAGGGAGTCGGGGGTTGGGAAATTGAGGAGTCTGAGTCGGGGCTTTGGCTTGTCGACTCCACAGCCCTGTTGGTAACCATTTGTAGAACCTTATGGCTAAAATGCTGTGTTCTGACAGCTCTTCCTTGTCTTCAGAAGTCGTTAAAGTAAAATTATCTCTGAGGTTACCATCAGAAAGCAAAGCCCACAGTTTTCTTTTTCCATATGTACATAGCAAAGGGCCCGGTTCACACGGCTTATTCAAGTCGTAATTGCGGGACGGATTTCGCCCGCAATTACGGTTCGAATAAAGGGCGGGGACGCAGCTCCCCGGCCCCATAGACTTTCATTATCCACGGCGCGTATCCCGCCGGGATAATGAACATGTCACTTTCTCCCTCCGCGGCGGATTCGCCGAGCTGGTCGGAGAGACGGAATCCGTAGTTCTCTATGAGAACTGTGGATTACCGTAATGGCTGGAATCCGTGCCCAAAATAAGCCGTGTGAACGGCCCTTCGCTGTGATTAGCATGTTTAGTTTCTCTGTAACTATCTGAGACATTTTGAAGATATAAGTGCAGGAGATTTAACCTTCAGTAAACAAAGCTACTAATGCTCTGAGAAGTGATAACAGTTGCTTATTTGTAAACAAAAGCTAATCTTGTTAGAGATAATCAGTGTGCTCAGAGAGTGAGTGAGCTCATGGTGACATCACTCTCTGCTCTGTCCAATCAGTAAGGAAGATTATGGTCGTAGCCAGTGAAACCTGTGTGCGCAGATAAAATCTTATCTCATGATTTAAAGTAAGATCAAAAGAGCAATGTATTTAGAAAAAGTCTTCAATAACCTTTCCCTACATGTTCTCTGTAATGAGAAAACTCATTTATACCACAACTTTCTTGGTGTCCTAACCCTTCTCTCTTGGGCTTCCATTTTCTTTTTGACCATTCACTCTTTCCTTTCTCAAGGTGTGATCATTCCTGTTTCTCCAGAGGAGTGTTTCAAGGTTTTTTTTTATGCATCCTTTTTAAGTTGTTTTGAAGAAAGATAGAGCAGTACCCCCAGTCTTGGACCTAAAGTATCTTAACTGTTTTGTAAAGATCTGCAACAATGTGATGGAATTGCTGTTCGTGGTGATCTCATCCATGGAGCAAGAGAACAAGTAAACCACATGTGGACATGAAAGATACACATCCCTATTTGCTTCACTTGCAACAAATTCTTCGTTTTTTTGGTTCAGTCACATCATTCTTAGTTTGTTGTGCATCTGTTTAGGTTGAAAACGGTTCCTCGGGTCTTTACAAAGGTCTTTCCTTCCATGAAGGTTTGTCATCATTCTCAGGGTGTTGTAGCCATGCCACACCTTGACGGTAATATTGAGGCACACTCAAAGCCAGCCAATCTGGATAGTCTTCAGATTACCCTGTCTAGGCTCATCAAGTGATCAAAATCCCTATATCTTAGTGTTTGACCTTTCTGGGTATGTTTCAACACAACTCAGGCCAATATTCACCATCCAGTAGACAAACTCTTCTTGCTCCAACAGAATGTCCACTTTCTCCACTTGTTTTAATCCATTACAGCATGCATATTGGGCCTTAGGGTATGTTCACACGGCTTAATTGCGGGCATACAGCATGCCCTGCAATTACGCTGGGTGTTCGAGAATCGCGCTGAACGGCGTGTACTCTCGCGGCGTGGGGGACCGGCAGCCCGCCGGCCCCATAGACTGTCATTACTCACGGCGTGATTGTATTGTACTAGCGGAGAGAGGAGGCGTAATCCATAGTTCTCTGAGAAAAATGAATTACTGTAATGATTGAGGCGCATTTCGCTCGTATTAGAGCGCAGTACGCTGCGGGAAATAAAGTGGCGAAAGCGCCCCAAAATACCATGTGAACATATGCCATATATACCTCCTCCTGCCTGCCAATCATGTAGAAAATTGATTTAGGATGCACCAGTCTAAAAAGAATATGCTTTTTTTTTTTTTCCTTATTATTCCTCTTTTTTGGCCACAGGTTTTCTCTTTTCCACGCTCTATTCTTCAGCCTGCTCTTCCAGGGAGCCCTAAGCATGCAGAGAATTACAAGCAGGCAATGGACAGCTTTTTGGGACAGCAGAGGGCACATCGAGAGAATGAGCTATCGGGCACTGCTGATGAGCTGGCACAGCTTCATATTACAGACTATGGATGCGGCAACTTTTTGTCTAACGGCAGCACATACAACCGTCCTCCTCTAGAGCTAACCTCTGCACTGATGGAAATCTTCAACTCTGCCAGGAGTCTGACAGCCAAACTGGAGCTGCTGCAATCTCTTCGGTAAGCTGCATACTTGATTGCTTGTCAGGTTTCATATCCTCTAATACCTGGGAATAATATGGTTAAAAAAAAACTCTTTACGGTCATTAGCTGCAATAAAAATGATAAATCAGTGATCGAATATACAGTAGTATGACTACAAAACAAAAAAAGAAGGAACTGGCGCTACTTGTGCTCAATTGGGGTGTTGTGCATAAATAGCATATTATAACCCATAATGTGCAAACTGTGCACATCCAAAGTGTGAATAAAACATTGGCCATAATTTCATTGGAGATCTACACAATCATTAATATATCTAAAAAGGCTGTATAGCCATGCACACTTAAAGGGGTTTTGCCACGATTTCATTTCATACCTCCTGCATCCAGCTCTTCAGCTCTGTGTGCTCAGAAGGGGGCGTGTGTGATTTGTTTGAATTGCAGATCATGTGACTGCAGGATGACATCACCATGCCTTTCCTCTCTATAGTCAAAGAAAGGTCTGTTTATGTGTAGAACTGTAAGTAGCTACATTGTAGCTCAGAGGTAAAACTTTTGCCTCCAGGCACAAGGTCCTCGGTTCAAATCCGCACAACCAAACCTGTGGATTTTATTTCTTTATCAATGCAAAAACCCTCATTGGGGTTTTCTTTTTTATTTATTTGCACTGTTTGACTAATTAAAAGAGCACAGAGGACGGGAGTAGAATGACAGCACCTGGGGTTTGAACACTCAGTAGCTGCCTGAGAGGTGATATCTGAGCATGTGCGACCAGGAGTGAGGAGCTCTCAGCCCTGGTCGTTTCCCTTGGAGACAAGCTGTAAACAATGGATCACTAAAGGAGCAGCTAAGAGAAAAACAGTCCAGAATTTTTAATAGTGATGAATGGTGAAAATGTTTATTTAATTTACAAACTTCCCACATCAATTTTACTTCGTGACAAAACCCCTTTTAAGTCACCATATAAATACTCAAATGGTGGCTATCAGCAAATGAGGGTGAAATGACAATTAGAAAAAGAAAGGAATCTCTCTGTAATTTGCAACAATTAGTTTGATTCGAACGACACTGTACACCACTCATGAATGAATATATAAAAGTACATAATTCATATAGTATTCCAAATCCATTAATTAATTAATAAGTGAAAAACATAACATACAGTTCAAAATATCCCAAATTGAAATACCAATAAAATGCATATCATATGACAATACGTAACTCTAGCATAGTACAAAAATTACACCCTATTAAAGTGCCAGTAACAAGTGTCAAAACCTCCTTGGTAGGATAATACATCCATGAAGAAAAGGGAAGCAAGCATATAATGTGTGGATCCTAAACCTCTGCTGGAGAAAGAATAAAAAGGGGTTCCTTAGTGTCCTCCCACCCTCAAAGGAAGCTACAGTAGCGAGGTCATCTTTGTCCAGTAAAGGTTTTGGGGCGTCACATTGGATGATTGCTTCTCTTAGACATGGGTATGTTATTCTACCCTGTGATGAGAATAGGATTTCTAGAACTGTTTAGTGGCCAAGCCCTGCTGCTGCACCCAGTCTTCCATAATTGGAAATATCTGAAACATTCTTAGCAATGGATCATATTTTTGGACCTTAGTGATTGCCCAAGCTCTTTGACCAGCACCTGTGACATAATAGATTTTTTTCTGGTTGGATTTCTATATAAAACATACTTTCCCTCTTATTAGTGCTTGTTAAGAAATTGAGATGCTGCCTCATCTTTATCCGTAGAAGTCACCTTATTCTTCATGTGGCACATACTGCCGGATACTCCAAGGTGATGAACGGTGATAGTTGCACACGTCTTGCGGTTCGTCTACTCGCTAACATATCATTAGGGCGTGGGGCATTTCTGGCATTGGACACTGTGAGTATATTTATTTTACAGCCATGTGAAACTGGCCCTTGCTCTGAGTCATATACACCTACTGTATATACAGTATGTTGTGACGGTGTTCTGTTTTTCTTCACAGGGTTTCTCTGATGATCGCTATCGAAATGTTGTGATTGTCCGTCCCATGCGGGAATATTCACTGAAGGAAATTTCCTACTATAACAGGCTTTTCAACGTAGAGTCTGTCTTCATCCCCTCAATGGAAACTAAGGTGCACATAATCTAATGATTTGGTTTTTTGATGAAGGTGGCTAGGTGGGTTTTCCTACATGGGAGGGGGAGAGGGTTGGGAGGCTTTGGGTGGCAAAGAAGCTTCTCTGGGAAGGAGTGTGTGTGTTGGGGACTAAGGTTGCAGTAAGGTTTCTCTTAGTGAAGGGGCTGTGGTTGCAGTGTGGCTTCTTCAGAAAGTATTATTGTAAAATATTGCATATTTGTTAAGGATTCATTGATTCAGATTTGTTTCTAGGCTCCTGAAAACAGCAGCATTCAGAATCTTTCTGAAGCTTTTATCACTAAACTCCAAGCAGATTTCCCATCCACAGTGAGCACAGTGTATAGGTAAATATCTTCTAACCAAAAGATTTGTAGAAATAAAATTCCCTCTTAGCTCCAGGCTTTCCAAATGAGCTTTGAAGTGGTGTTCCCTTCTGAGCCATTTATGGCATATCTGCAGGATACATTGCGGATGCAAATTTGGCTTCTAAATCTACAAGGGAAGTTACATCTATTCCCCACCCCATTAATATTGAGAGGGGTTTATGGGCAATCAAAACTAGCTCTCCGTTTTGAAAAATGAAGGCCGAAAATTTTCTTGGCTGTTATGGCATGGATAAATCTCAACACTGGGTTAGAAGATATATATGTGTATATTAATAGTTGTAGTGATTTTTTTTTTTTTCAGGACCAGTGAGAAGCTAAATATTTCTAGGACAAAATCTGCAGAAGATAATGTCCAACAGGAAAGATGTCTAATCTGCATGTGCAATTTGGACACAAGAGTTGGTGAGGACTTAAGCATTGGATCACAATCTGTCCCATTTCTTAAAATTATGTACAGATCAGGAACCATACAGGTCTCTTCTCTATTGAAACAGTCTGTGGTTCCACCCGGTGGCAATATAGTGAAGTGCATGCGTATATTGACCTGTAAATAAGTCTATTAAACATATATGCTGTTTTTGTGACAGGTGAGGCCTCTGCATTCTGTGCTACACAAGTATCTCAGAATCTCTCTCAAAAAAGGGCAAAGAACAATGCAGGACACATAAAAGACCCTGAAAATCAATGCCGTGGCCAGTGTTCAGAAACAGCATCATCTTGTTCTAGCAGGTGAATCTTGCCTTCTTACAGCTGATTGTGTGATATTATCTGATCGGTCACTGCATTGCTGTACATGTTTTATTTACCGCTATTCTTCTTGCTTCCTTTCTACAATTACAACCTATATACTCTAGTGTTCCCAGGAGACAAGACTTGATGCAATTGTTATGCTACAGCTGCAGAGTGACTGTCAACGATATGGTAAGTGGTATGTGTGGCCCAATAGCTGCAATAAGGTGTATAGTCAAAGCAATATGGAAGCGATGACTCAGGAATGTGTTCCCAGCTTACTAATATTAGGACATCTGATGCATGCCCTGGTGTCAAGATGTCTATTCCTAAATATTCTTCAATGCTTTTTCTGCCAGGAAAAGTTTCACACACAAAAATTAAACCTTAATTCTGAAATAAAGCTGTATGTTTGGTTTGTATTTTACACTGTGGAGATGTCACCAAGCACTTACCATCATGGGATTTTTCATGCAATTTTGCATCAGTGCGTAAAGTGTTTTTTTTTTAAATATGTATAAAACTTCATGTTTGTGGCTAAAAGTATGACCCAGAGATACATTTTACAAAATGACAAGCATTAATATATCACTTATACCTGTGTCTATAATGGTCACCAGAACACAGTGCCCAAAAATATCCATGATCCTATAATATCCAAGTCAGCTGACAGATCTCTAGACACAGGCTGTTTAGATGTGCAACTGCTTATCTTCTCACTCCTTCAGTAGAAAAAGAAGTCACCCCCACTAAATAAGACAGTCAGAGGGCACATATCCTGATTGGAAAGGTGGTAGTATAAAGAAAAATGCAATATCTGACCTTTGAGGACTCTGGAGACTGTAGCAGGCTGTTACTGTACATGGTGTAAAATCATGACATAATGGATACGTTCTTCACAGTGAAGCAGGTCAAGGGGTTCTCTCACTTTAGAAATCCCTTTTTGTTAGAAGGAGTCTTTTAATAATAACCCTTAACACTATACTGTAATCTATGTGGACACCAGACAAGTTTTCACTACCTCAGTACTGCCACCATCAGAAAAAGGAAAGGCAATTCATTCTAGTCACCCTCTTCTCTGGCTTAAAAAATGAAGGTCTTGACTCCACTCTTAACAACTCCGATTTCTCAAAAATGGTACTTAAAAAGCGTTTTTTTAGTCCTTTGAAGCTTTCCATAACACTGATTAATCTTGGTGCAATAATAAGAATTCAAATGTTTCTCCATATAAAACATGCAGATTCTTTGTTTGGCAACCATCATGTTGCAGTATATTTTTTGTGGCGCATTCACTAGTTCATAGGTGAAACCACAACTGTAGATTGTCTCTTTAATTTGACGTTCGTTTTATATCCATTATCAGATGAAGCATTTATGGCGACATGTCTGAAAATTGGCATCGCCGCGGCAGTTTTTAGGCGCTTTAAATCAGTGTAAAGAGCGCCACAAATTACCAACCTCTCAAAAATCTGGTGACCGGTATAACAGGCATAGTAAACATAATGCACCTAGAAAGGCACATGGTGCAAATTGCAGCGCATATCGTATATTTGGTAGTGTATGTAATGTGCAACAATAGCACATAACGTATCATTACTAGTGTATGTTATGCGCCTCAATGTAATGGACCTTTTCAGATGCATTACAATGTGTCGTGCCCGGCCTACAATGTGCCTAGTTTTGGTGTACGACATTTCATTTACATCGAGAATATGGCGTCAAAAATTAGACCAAAAAAACAGGGCGTTTGCGTATTGGGACATGTTGCTTTTAGTTTCTTAGGATTTTTCTGACCAATTTACTCTTGCTTTCTCTTATACCAGACGTCTGTGAGCACCTTTCCTCCATACATCCTGCGGGAGGCCGAGCACAGAAGTCGCAGGTAAAGGCCATTGTCTGAGGATTAATGTGGTGTAATTTATATGATTTTTAGCTACTGAACAGGTTAAAGGGGGTGTCTCGCTACAATGATTGGGTTTTAATTAAAAGATCTTTAAAAAACAAGCAGCTTTGCAATATACAGTGGTGGCCAAAAGTATTGGCGCCCCTGCAATTCTGTCAGATGATACTCAGTTTCTTCCAGAAAATGATTGCAATCACTAATTCTTTGGTATTAATATATTCATTTATTTTGCTTGCAATGAAAAAACATAAAACAGAATGAGACAAAAATCAAATCATTGATCCTTTCACCCAAAACTTCAAAAATGGGCCGGACAGAAGTATTGGCACCCTCAGCCTAATACTTGGTAGCACAACCTTTGGCCAAAATAACTGGGAACAACCGCTTCCGGTAACCATCAATGAGTTTCTTACAATGCTCGGCTGGAATTTTAGACCATTCTTCTTTGGCAAACTGCTCCAGGTCCCTGAGATTGGAAGGGTGCCTTCTCCAAACTGCCATTTTGAGATCTCTCCTCAGGTGTTCTATGGGATTCAGGTCTGGACTCATTGCTGGCCACTTTAGAAGTCTCCAGTGCTTTCTCTCAAACCATTTTCTAGTGCTTTTTGAAGTGTGTTTTGGGTCATTGTCCTGCTGGAAGACCCATGACCTCTGAGGGAGACCCAGCTTTCTCACACTGGGCCCTGTATTATGCTGCAAAATTTGTTGGTAGTCTTCAGACTTCATAATGCCATGCACACGGTCAAGCAGTCCAGTGCCAGAGGCAGCAAAGCAAACCCAAAACATCAGGGAACCTCCGCCATGTTTGACTGTAGGGACCGTGTTTTTTTCTTTTAATCCCTTTTTTTTTTTTTCCTTTAAACTCTATGTTGATGCCTTTTCCCAAAAAGCTCTACTTTTGTCTCATCTGACCAGAGAACATTCTTCCAAAACATTTTAGGCTTTCTCAGGTAAGTTTGGGCAAACTCCAGCCTGGCTTTTTTATGTCTCGGGTAAGAAGTGGGGTTTTCCTGGTAATCCTACCATACAGTCCCTTTTCATTCAGACGCCGACGGATATTACGGGTTGACACTGTTGTACCCCGGACTGCAGGGCAGCTTGAACTTGTTTGGATGTTAGTCGAGGTTCTTTATCCACCATCCGCACAATCTTGAGTTGAAATCTCTCGTCAATTTTTCTTTTCCGCCCACATCTAGGGAGGTTAGCCACAGTGCCATGGGCTTTACATCTAGGGAGGTTAGCCACAGTGCCATGGGCTTTACATCTAGGGAGGTTAGCCACAGTGCAATCGGCATTACATCTAGTGATGGTAGCCACAGTGCCATGGGCTTACATCTAGGGAGGTTAGCCACAGTGCCATGGGCTTTACACTTCTTGATGACACTGCGCACGGTAGACACAGGAACATTCAGGTCTTTGGAGATGGACTTGTAGCCTTGAGATTGCTCATGCTTCCTCACAATTTGGATTCTCAAGTCCTCAGACAGTTCTTTAGTCTCTTTCTTTTCTCCATGCTCAATGTGGTCACACAAGGACACAGGACAGAGGTTGAGTCAATTTTAATCCATGTCAACTGGCTGCAAGTGTGATTTAGTTATTGCCAACACCTGTTAGGTGCCACAGGTAAGTTACAGGTGCTGTTAATTACACAAATTAGAGAAGCATCACCTGATTTTTCAACCAGGGCCATACTTTTGTCCACCCCCTTTTTTATGTTTTGTGGAATTATTTCCTATTTGGCTTTTTAACTATTGTTTTTGTGGTTTTCCATTGAAGACAAATTAAATGAAGATAATTTTACCAAAGAATTTGTGATTGCAATCATTTTCAGGAAGAAACCGAGTATTATCTGACAGAATTGCAGGGGTGCCAATACTTTTGGCCACCACTGTATGTTCATTACAAATGTCCTATTGATTGAGTTATCCCTGTTAGTAGTAGTGCATCAGCTCCTGAAATCCCTATAGCAGCAGACCTGTTGATCTTTATCTCACTGGCTGTCAGAGCTGATGACTCATCTGTTTCTGAATACAGGTCAGAGCACAGAGCCCCTCCCCCACAGTATGCTTCTGTAGTGGAGGGAGGGCTCTGGCTTCTGTGTCTCTGTGGATTAACCCTGTGTGTGCCTGCTTCCTCCTGCTCTCTACACAGATTGAGGAGAGCAGAGGTGAGGCTGATCTGTAGTCAGTAGATGTGACAGCAGTGAAGTGTGTTACTATAATCATGATGTGTCTGTGGAGCTGTGACTATACTAATAGAACAGATCAGGTGAGCATGTGAACGGTTCATACCCCTCCCTGCTCTGCTGTATTAGTGACACATTGTGATTATAGTAACACACTTCACAGCTGCCCTGTGTCTGTTCTGATAGGGGTTGTTTGTTGCTGGAGATGTGGAGATTTGTATGCTAAGCAGGGGGTATAGGAACAATTGCATCTCCCCTGCTCTGCTATTAGCATACACAGCTTCACAGACCTCTGGCTCCACACTCATAGATCAGCCCTCTCCTGTCTCTGTGGAGCTGACAGTGCAGCTGATCTAGCAGTGAGGAGCAGACCTAGGCAGGCACACACAGGGTTAACTCTGGCAGCAAACCCCCTCGCCTTCCCCCTGCTGTATAGAAGGAGAGCTGTCTGTGTGCTGAGGGAAGGGGGGAAGAGGAAGGAGAAGAGGCAGACCAGAAGCACGCCCCTGAATTCAAAAATCCTTTGCTGCCAGAAGCATTGAAGTAGGCTGAAAGCCTGTAATGAGACCTCCTTTAAGGATTTAGATTTTTTGTGGCTATATTGAAGTGACATAGGAGCCACCACATTGTGCAATGCCTCCTAAAATGATTAGTATCTTTGCCGCAAAGATCCTGTAGTACTTGCATAGGTACACTTAAAGGGCTTTTCCCCTAGAAACTCTAGAACCATATCATTGTAGGGTCTGACCATTAGGACCACATAAACCCTAGAAAGAACAAGAGGCTATAGTTCCTTGGCTCATTACCAAACGCTGTACTAGTTGTAACCAGGCACTTTGCAGAGAACATGACCCAATCTAGTAGTTGTGGGTGTGTTGTAGTTCCTGGTTTGGATTTACGCTTTTGCAGTGAAAGGCAATGTTGAACTAACAGATATGCCTCTTTTTTTTTTTTTTTTTTCTTGACCTATGGTTTAGGCTACAGATGAGAAAAGAGATACAGGAATTTCTGCTGGATGAAGGCTGTGGGGACATGTGACAGGATCTAATCCATTCTTGTAAAGTGACCAGAATGGCTGAATTACGGAGGTTTAACCATCTGCAAGAAGCAGCATAGGCCAGCATGACACTTTATATTTTTACCAGCTTTAATTTTTAATTGGACATTTATTTATAAATAAACATTGGTCTTTTAACATGTTCAGTGTGACTACAAAATAAACTTTTCCATAAAAAAAACTTTGTCCTGCAGGTAGACTGCCAAATTTTATTGCTTTCTTTCATGTAAACCAGTTTTAATAAATGCTGCTTAATTTTATTTTAACTTATAAAAAAAAAAAAACCCTGTGAAATGTTAATAAAATATTCTTTATACTATTTAGTAATACATTGATGGCCTGATTACACTACAAAACTGTAGCGGTAAATGACAGCTGTCACTGTGTGATCTGATTAATGCTAGAGGTATTAAAACTGTCTCAGACTAGTCAGTGGTATGTCTCGTTCGGTTAGTGCAGCATTTTTCAATATGTCTCACAGCACTTTATAAAAATGTCCTGAAACAGATTTTGTCTCAGCCACTTTAAAAATGTTGAGTAACATTCATGTTTCCGAGATTCTGAATGTGGCGCAACACGCCCCTTAAAAAGTGGCACAGACAAAAGTGTTAAGGGTGTCATACGAAGTGCCCATTTTTGCCACAAATCTTTTATACATATGTTGGACATGGCCAATTTTATAGATGCGTTTTCCAGATCTAAAAACGGATCCAACACACTGTGTGAACATACCCTTAAAGTAGCTCCATGGTTGCATTAGTGAATGATTACTGGTATGGCTGCAAATGGTCAGTGCCCATTTAAATAGCTACTCTGGGTGGATGGCTATCTGGACCCATTGTTTTGTGTGACTTTTGATATGGCTGCAATGGTACATTTTTCTAGTACACATACCTTTTGGGCTATGCAGGTTCTGTTCTCATGATTTATCCCAACATCCACTTAATTACTTCACGATGGGATGTGCTGTGGTTCAAATGATTTGAAAGAAAGAATGGTATTTCTCGCCAATGACATGGGGTGGACACAGCACCTTCGGTATAGGCCCTTGCCCTAGGAGGCTGACACTAGGCGGACCAAACCCGTTGGGCCCACCCCGGTGGCCTATATCCCTCCTGCTGACGCCAGGCTGATCAGTTTTCGGTCTAGTGACCATAGAAGGCAGACGCTGCTCTGTAGCTCTGCAGTGTTTGTTATTTTTGGTTTCTTTGCAGGAGGTGATTGAGCGCTTGGCTCTCATCTGTTGGATTGAGCGCCTGGCTCTCACCTGGTGGAAGGTGATCAAACCCCTGGCTCTCACCTTGTTTCTATCAGGGGGATCGTCAGCGCGTAGTTTTACTGTGACGCTGTCCCCCCTGAGGGCGTCAGGAACCCAGTCGGTTCTTTAGCTGGCTGGTCTTCCTTTTCGCCGCTCACCCGGCCCCGCCCCCCCACCGGGCCGCCTCCGGCACCCTTTTTTTTTTCCCCGGATTCCTGGTACCCTTTCACCCGGGTTTTTTGCAGGGTATAAAAAGGGGGTGATGCCCGGACCCCTTTGAAATGCGGAAAAGGTGGGGTACCCTGGTTTTCCCCTCCCTTTTTTTGGGGGTTAGTGGGGTGGTTTTCCATTTCTTTTTATGGGTTTGAAGGGCTGCGGGAATTCCGTTTTCCTGCAGCCCCCCAGCGTCTTTCTATTCCCCCCGTTTTTGAGGGCTTCCCCCAGTGGGGGAAAAGCCCCGTTGCCCCCCGTTTTGGGGCCGTAGCTGTCGCGGGGCTTTGTTTTGGCCTGCTGCCCCCCGGCGTTCCCCCCCCGCACATCGGTGGTTGGCACTGGGCTGCGGGGGCGGGAGGGTTGAGGGGGTCCTCCCGGGGGGCTGGGGGGTGCGGCCATCCCTTTTTTTTTTTTTTGGGGGCTTTCCCCGGGGGGGGCCCGGGCCGAGTAAAGGGGCGGGCGATTTTCCCAGAGGCCTGGGTTTTCGCCCTTTTGGGGTTTGTACCGCCCCGAGAGTGGCCCCAAATAGGTCCGGGGCCCCCCCCACAAGGGGGCGGGACCCCACGGGCCCGTCCCCTGGGGTTTGGGAGGCGGAGCCCTAATTGTTTTTTTCCTTTTGCGGGCCATCTTTGTCGGTCCCAAGCTTTTTCTGGGGAATCTCCCCAGATCCAACCCCTTTGGGCCCCTCGGCTGATCCCAAGATTCGTTTTAAAGGGTCCCTTAAAACCAGCAGTGGGGGTTAAATGCTTGGGGGGGGGGTTCCCTGCGATGAAATTTTTTTTTTTAAAAGTGGTTTATTTTTAAGACTTTTTGGTTTTTAAAACCCCTAAAAATTTTTCCTTTTGTAAAATTTAACTAAAAAGCCATGAAATACAAAATATATAATACGGGTTTGGCCGTTTTTTTGGGCCAAACCCTTTTTGCACAAAATTTACAATTTTGATCATATTCAAAGTTCGATTTGGGGGCAAGAAAACCGCCACCATAATCAACAGTGTTTAAGCTTAAACCAACGGATTCTTCCCATTCAAACCCATTCCCCCCATCCCCTCATTTTTATTAAGAACGCTAAACCCCCATCCCCGGCAAAAACAATCCCCTTATTTTTTCCGAGCCCGCCCCCCCCCCCCCCCCCCCCCCCCCCCTAAAAACCAACTTGAGAAACACCCCAAACCCGCCTGCGAAGCGATCCATGCGCCCATATACCAAAAAATCTTCCGGTCCCCCCCCCTCGCCCCCCCCCTCAAAAGGTGAGCCAATCCCAAAAAGCTAGGTCTCCATTCCAAAATTGTTTCCCCCCACTGCCCCAGAGATGGACACCCGGGAGGCTTCCAGTTTAGTAGTATAGATTTGCGGGAAATAGAACGGGAACCCCCCTGAATAGTTTCCCGCCGTTTACTCTAACTATATCACCCCCCCCGGGCCCTTTAAGTAACTAACCCCCCGGGAGCACACACTGCTGCAGCCAAAAGCTTCTCATAAAAAAACTCATGAACCTGGGACCAAAAGGTTCTAATCCTGGGGGCACATCCATACCATATGGAATAGGGACCTCTCCATTTTTAAACATCTGGTGCAAAAAGGGGGCTTGCCATTTTTCCCCCCCAACAGGGCCAATCGGGGTAGGTGTATAATATACCCTGTAAAAAACCTTTTTATCTGTATCAACTGACCCCCAGCACAAATTTACTGTGGACCCCATGACACCGCCAGCTCCCCAAAATTTAAATGAGGTTTCCAGCTCGGGAAAAGCCCCCAACACCACTTCCCCCGGGACCCCTTTTTTTAAATAGGAAAAACGGCTGACACTGCTTTTTATGGTTTTTAAAAAAATAAAACACGGGTTTTTATTTGATCCTCACGTCGGGGCCACCCTTCCAAAGTGCCACCACCCATTTCGGATAGGGGCTCCCCCCAAATTGTTTGAAACAGGCATGACGAAAAACGGGAAAATATCAAAAGGGGGAACCCCCTTTTGGGAAATTTTTAACTATTCGCCAGCCCCCTGGAAATCGGGAAATTTCCCATCCACAAAATAATTCCCCAAAATTTTTAATTTTAATCCCCCCCTTTTGGGGCCCCAAATTTCAAAGCCCAAAACATGCCTCCAATTCGGAAGCCATCCGTTCGCCATAAGGGAAATTGTACGGGGCCCATGCCTCTCCCCCCTTCCTTCGCCACCATAGAAACCAACAAATCTCTTCCAAAACTGCAACGGGGTTGGGCCCGCGATAGGGGGGGGTAAGGCCGGAGGGGGGATTTATTTTTTTCCCACCGGGTTATCCAAAATTTAAAGCAAGGGGCCTTCATATGACCCCCCCCAAGGCCTGGGGCCCGGGTTCCCACCGCGGGGATTATTGTGGTCGGGGGGGGGGGCAATCCCCCCCCCCTGCGGCAGCGCCCCGGGGGAAATTTGTAAATGTGAAAATCCGGGGAGCGCTAAACCCTATTTTTGGGGGGGAAAAAGTTTTGGTAATTTTTCCCCTATCCTATTTACCCGGCCCAAAAGGGGGAAGGGAAAATTTGCTTTCCTGAAAATTGGAAATTTTTTTTGGGTGGAGGAAAAAACATAGGACCGCCCTATAAAAGTAAAGAAAGCAGGGGGGGGGGGGGGCCATTTAAAAAATTTTGATTCCACCCCCAAGGGGAAGGGGGCGGTGATGTTTTTCCAATTTGCCTTTTTTTCCTCCTTCATTTCGGTCACTGCAACTGACAAGTTAATTTCCAAGAACTTCGGGCCCCGGCATCTTAAATTAAATCTTATCCCGAAAAAGTAAATTTTGTTTTGCAATCTCCATCTGACATCTTGAGGAAACATCCTCGGGCCTGGGCTTTCGCCACTAAAAAAACTTCTGGACGGGGGCCCCATTCACTTTTAAAACCCGAGGGGCCCCCATAGGGGGTTTTTATTTTACACCCTAGAAGGGCATCCAAGAATCCGGGGGGTTTTGGCGCCGGGTAAAACCAATAATTTCATCACCCATACAAAACCCCTCCGGTTTCCCCCTGAATCTCCCAGCCCTTTTTAAACGGTTTTTATTATTTACCCAAAATTTTGCCAAGGGGAAATTTCCCAAAGGGCAAACAAAAAGGGGGATAGGGGAAAACCCCCGGTCGATCCCCTTTTAACCCCCAATTTGAAATTTGCCCAGCCCATAAAATCCTTTTTAACACAGAAAATCCCCCCGTTTGCTTCCAAATGGGGACTGAAGCCATCTAAGGGAACTCCTGGGGGAACCCCCATAGAGGGGTTATAAAAATTTCCACAGAATCTCCACTTTAGGGGTCAAAACCTTTTCCTTTACCCGGTGACGCAATCAACCCATCCCCCCGCTTTCCATAGGGTTTACCTTTAAATTTGTAAAAAAGTCTCCAAGTTCATGTCTGTAGTTTTCCCGGGGGCCATAAATGGTTTGGGTTCCCCACCCCGGGGACAAAGAAAGAATCAAAAAGTAAGTCTCAGCGCCGGGACTTTGGCTAGGATTTTTTGCGTCAATATTGTTTAAGTAAATGGGAAGGGTAAAATTTGACAAAGCTCAGAACTTTTTTTCCCCTTCTGTTTTTATTAAAAAAAAAAAAAACAAATTTTGGGTTTGCCCCAAGGTACTTAAAAGGGGGCAATTGTCCCTCCCCTCAAAAGTGGCCCGGAAAACCCCACCAACCCGGGGGCAAGCCTTTTCCTGGTACAAACCCCTTTTTAAACCCTTTTTTTTCCACCGGGGGGGGTTTTTTTTTTCCCAAATCCGGGCCCAAACTTTTTTTACCGTCCTTTCAACAATTTTTTTTGGGGGACTTCCACCCCTTGGGGAACGGCCCACCCAAATTTTTTCCCCCTTTCCCCCTTTTTGCCCAACACGGCCTTTTAAAATTTGGGCCCCTAAAAATTTTTTAAACTCCCTTTTCCCAGGGTTTTTAAGTTAAAATAAACTCCCCGTAATACCTGCAACTGAGGGGCTTTTTCCCCATCCGTAAATATTTCCCCCTTTAATTTTTTTAAACCCAGAAAATTTCCCCGGGGCCTGGGGGGGTGTCTCTGTTCGGGAAAAAACCAAACCCTCCCACCCTTACCCCCTCAAATATGGGAAGGGGTTTGGGTTCAACGGGGGGGTCGCTTTTTTTTGGGTTTGGGGTTTTTAAAAGGGGGGTTTAATTTAAACCCCCTTTTTCCTTTCCCCCTTTTTTTTTCCTCATCATTTGATTTCCCAAATTCAGCCTCTGCTGGGGCCCCTCCCCCTTCCAAACCACCAAGCTTAAAGGCATCTAGGAAATCCAATTTCCCCCATTGATAAGGGTCCCCCTATCACAGCCTTCGGGGCGCCCCAATTTTATAAAAGGGGTCACAGATCCCTCATTGTCTTCCCAATAACGACTAACCCCCCCGGGCTTTTCCCCCCTCCACAAAAACGGAACCTCTAGCCATTTTGGGGTTTTAATCTCCATTTTTTTCCTGACCCCCACCAACTCCCGAAATTCCCGCACCATTGGGGGGGGCAGGGCCCGGGAATTTTTGGGCCCCCTTTGGGCAAATGTCTGCGTAAACCACATAATAAACTCCCCCACTTAAAAAAGGAATCTAGGGCGAGATGGGGAAAATTCCCGAAGGTTGCAGAGAAACCCACAAAACGGGCCTGTCGCGGGTTTTTCCCCACCTCCACACCTCCTCGGGCCAAAACAACATAGCCCCATGTCCCTAAATTTAGGATCATTGGGGTTTTTTGGGCAAAAAGGGGGTCCATTTTCCCCGCCGGGTTTTTGTTTTAAAGTCTCCCAAATCCCCATAACGGGAAACCACGGGGAAATATAATACCAGAATATTCCCTTTAAGGATTCCAAAACCAAAATTTAGATAAAGGAGGGGGCACATATACCCCCCCCTAGGACAATTCCACTCCCCCGTATTTTCCCGAAAGGAAACAAAAATGTACCTACCGAGGGATAAAAGAAGCAGGGCAACAAAGTAAAAGGGTTTTTTTTTTTTTGCCCCCCCAATAGGGAACCCCTCTAGCATAATTAGGTTTTCCCGGGCATGGAAAACCCCAAATCCTATCCATGGCCTTTTTAAAGTGACAGAATTTTTTCCCTCTCAAGTTTGGGGTTTTTTGCAATTCAACTATGTCCCGGGGTTTTATGACCGGAGGGAAAAAGGAAAAACTAATCCCTTTTGGGTTTTTTTAATTTAGGCCCCCCACATTTCCCGATACACATTAAAGGGCCCATTTATAAGTTTTTAGGCCAAATCTCTTTTTCCCGGGGAAAGGGTAGAAACCCCGGGCGCCGGGCCCCAGCCACCGCCAAAAACAAAAAACACCACACACACACCACAAATTTTTTCAACCAGCTACCCCTACTACTAAACCCTTACCCCCCCCCCCGCCTCCCTTTCCCCTAAACCCAAACCCCAAACCCGGGATGAGCTTTGTAACCCTTTTAAAACCCTTTTTTGAAAAAACAATCTCTAACTTTTTACTCCATAAGGGGGGCGTTTTTCCGGAAAATTTTAAAAAAAGAAAACATCTAACCCAAATTAAAAAATGAGACCCCCCCCTTTTTAGAAAAATAGACTAAGGTTCATACCCCCGAGCCTTTTTTTCCCCAAAAACCCAAAAAAGACCCCTCTAAAAAACCCCCAAAAAACCCTCCATTCCCGGGGTATGGACGGGTTTCACATTTAAAACTGGGGGGTGCCCCCCGTATTTAACAAACAAAATCAACCAGGGAAAAAAACCCAAAACGCCCAAAAATCTTCTAAAAAGGGCCCCCCCAGAAAACCCCCCCACCATAAACCCCTGTCCCCTAAACCCCCCAGTAAAGACAGTCCCTTCAGCGTCTTTTGTTTTTCTGCGCCTATCTAGCACCATTCCTTCCCTCCGGAGGGGTAAAAAAACAGGGGTCTTTGTCTTGTTCCCGGGGCTCTTTTAACCCCCCGGGGGGAAACAACAAAGGGAAAATCTCAGTCCAATTTTTTCTTAGACGGCTTTCTGACCGGGGGTGAACTGTCGCCTCCTTCCTTTGGGGCCTCATTTTTGAAACAATTTAAAAAGGGGAGAGCGTATTAACCGTATTTTTTTCTCCCTTTTTTTTCCTTTCGGGGTGCCAGAATTCCCCGTCACGGGCCCCTTTTGGGTTTAGGGACCTTTTTGATAAAAGGAACTGCAGGAGAACCGGGGGGGCGGCCTGGTTGGGAAAACGGGGCGCTCTTTCAATTTAAGGGAAAAATGAAGGCAAAGGGGATTTGGGTCAGAAGCCCTTTTGGGTCAAGTTTTTTTCCCTAAATTTTTCTGGAGGGGAACCCCCTCCGTCGCCCCCGGGGGGACCTAGTTTAAAAACAATTTTTTTCCTGCGGTTTTCGGGGTTTTTTTCCCCGCCCCCACCCCTGTCTTGCAGGGTTTTTTTATCTGTTGTTGCATAGTTGTTGTAATCCCCGTGTGGGGTTGGGGCCCTAGTATCTTCCAAATTCACTTAAAACGACGCTCCGCCTCTGAGGGTTTTTTTCCCCCACTTTGGGCAATGCCCTTCCCCAATCTGTTTTTAAAGGGCCTGGGCCCGGATATATATATTTTAACCTTTTCAAGCTGGCCCGGCAGAAGCAAAGGGGGACATTATCTTTTTCTTATCCAGTTTTGGGGTGATGAGGGGGCGTAGCCCCCTCCTCATTTGACTCATAGCGTCGGCCACTGGGAAGGATTTAATTTTCAAAAGGGCGGGGGAAACCCTTTTGGGGCGGCCCCTAAGCACACCCCCAGACAGGGGGAGAGTCTTTTTTACAGCAAACAATATAGACTAATCCACTGCGTCCCGCCCCTCCCAGGATAGAAAGCTGCAGGTTCCCGGGAGGGTCCCTATAAAGGGGTTACTAATTTGTGGCCCAAACGTAATTTTCTGTTTAATCTAGAAGCTACAGGCGGAAAATCTGTTGGGTTTTAAAACAGTACAAATAAACTTTTATCCCCCCTGTCAAAAGTTCTTTACTGAGGCAGATCCCCAGGGGAAAAAGGGTCCCAGGGGACTTAAAACCTGGCATTCCCCCCGGGCAATTTAGATGAAGCCCGGCCCCCTCTTTCACAGTCCCGCCCTCAGGGGAAAGGCAGAGGCCCCTTTAGATAGTGGCTATAGGGGCCCCCCCCTCTCACCTCCTTCACTGCCCCCTTGATCTATTAGCCAGGGGGGGTCACCCGGTTTGGGGGGAGTCACAGGGGGTCCCGCTTTTTTTTTACCCCCGCCCAACCCCCTCACCCGATCTCAGGGTGCAGGGCACCAGGGGGTAATATCCTCCCTCTCTCTGCTGGTTTTTTCCCCCGCCCAGCATAGGCGCCACCCCTTTTGACGTTTGCCCGCACAAAAACTGGCCCCCATCTGATTTTCCCCAGGGGCCAAAAATGCGGTTTGGGTTTCCCCCGTTTATCACTCACCCTCCCCGTTTGCCCAATTAAAAGGGATCGGGCGGGAAACAGGATTTTAAGGATCAAAATAGAAAAAGCTTTTCACTTTCATCGCGAACCCCCACAATGCCGGCAGACCAAAGCCCCCGCTTTAAAAGAATTATTTTAGTTGGGGCTCCCACCCCCTTTGGGGGTGGCTTTTGGACATCCCAAAATGCTGTTTTCCCCTGACAAATTGGGGAAAAATCGGGGTTTTTGTACTACTGTAAAAAAAACCTTTTTCCCCGCCGGGCTTCATTGGGGACACAGGGCCCCCGCCCCTTCCTTTTTTGTCTCCATGGGGGAAAATTTTTGGGTTTTCCCCTTTTTTTCCTTCCTCCAGCCACGGGGTTTTGTACCAAATGATCAGCCTGGCGTTACAGGGGGAACTAGGCCACTGGGGGCACGACCAACATGTTTGGTTTTCCCCCTCCTAAAGGGGAAGGGCCTATATCCAAAGGGGCGGGGGTCCCCCAAATTAAAACGGACGAGAAAAGGATTTTAAAAGGTAAGTAAAAAAAATCAATTACTCCCCCTGTTGAATCAAGTTTCCCCTTACACCAAAAACCCCCGTTTCCATCACTAGATTGGGTCATTTTTCCCTTTGGGACCATGTTATTTCCCTTTTTTTAAATTAGTAATAAAAATCGATTTAGAAAAAAAAAAAAAAGACACCATTAGATATAGTTATCTTAAAGAGCTACTTAGACTCTAACAATAATGCAGAAGTAACAGGAAGAAAGGTTTACTAGAGAACTATTATAAAAGTGGAGTAGTCCCTGGAGTCGATTGCTAAGGGCTTATCAATCGACTTGAGGCCTTAAACGAGCTTAACAAATGGAGTCCGCGGATTCGATCAACTCTTATCAACTGACTTTCTGAGGCCTTAACAACCGGCTTAACGACTGTTAGCGACTTCACAACACAGAAATGATGTGTCCCCTAGTGAAGGTAATAGGTCCCCCATGGTGGATAATACTTTATATGTCTCCATTAGTAAGGTGTGTAGTTTACTGATCTCCCCACAGGTATATAGGCATATGGATCCCCACAGGTATATAGAGGTTAAGGGTCCCCCAGTGGTTATATAGGTATTTTATGGTCCCCAGTAGTAGTATAGGCAGTTAATGTCCCCCAGCAGGTATATGGGCAGGTTATATGGGTCCCCTAGCAGGTATATGGGCAGGTTATGGGTCCCCCAGTAGGTATATAGGCAGGTTATAGGTCCCCCAGCAGGTATATAGGCAGGTTATAGGTCCCCCAGCACACATATGGGTAGCATATATGTCCCCCCAGCTCATATGCCTTAGAGCATGTATATAGGTAAATTATAGCTCCCCCTGTATGGATATAAGTAGAGAATAGCTTCCCCCTGCACATATAGAAGTAGAGAATAGCTTCCCCCTGCACATATAGAAGTAGAGAATAGCTTCCCCCTGCATATTTATAATTAGATTATAGGCCCCCAAGATGAACAGAGACAATTAAAAGTAAGAAATTAACCACACTCACCTGACCTCGCTCCCTGCTGCTGTCGCTGCTCCCGTTTTTTTTCTTCAGCGGCGTGACGTCACCAGACCACGCGGGCACTGTGATGACGCGCACGCCGCCCGTACTGTGCACTCCGGTGAGCTGCATCCTGCCTGCGGCACCAGAGTGCTCTGCGGAGCTCTCTGCTCCCCCAAAGCATATAACTAACTGTATGTGCGTCCGGCGGATGCACATACAGTTAGTCCCGCCACTGCTGCCATCGCCAAGTTCCTAAGCCGATAGCTTAGCGATTGGTATCGGCTTAGGACCCTAACGATCGGCGGCGGCGAATAGCGGCGGCGCCAGGGACTAGAGTGGAGGTGTAAAGAAACTGGATGTATAGCTGGTAGATAATTGGATACAATTAGACAGGCAGAACATCTTCTTAATGGTGCTTGAGTCCCAAAGAAAAAAAAGAAGTGGCCAAATCTGTTAGGAGGATATAAAATCCTTTAGGTAAGTAAGTGACAGAAAAAAAAACTGTGAAATTACAAAAATTAGTAATAGGGGAAAAATTACTATGTTAAAGGGGTTGTCTCACTACAAGGATTGCTATTTATGTTAAAGATCTTGCAAAAACAAATCACTGCAATATATATTTCTATTAAGTGTCCTACCTATTCCTAGATACCCCCTTTTGTATGGACTGCATCAGCTCCTCAGGTCGCTGTAGCTACAGACCTGTTTGATCTATCCCAGTGGTTCTCAACCTTTCTAATGCCGTGACCCCGCAATATAGTTCCTCATGTTGCGGTGACCCCAAACCAAAAAATAATTTTGATGGCTACTTCAAAACTGTAATTTTGCTACATGAGGGGTTACATATGTGTGACGCCTCTGAGCGGTACCTCTACATGTCACATACAAATAAAGGTACCACTCAGAGCCGTTACACATATGTAACCTTATACAGGGGGACTGTGAGTGGTACATGAGGGGTTACATATATGTGACGCCTCTGAGCGGTACCTCTACATGTCACATACATATAAAAGGTACCACTCAGAGCCGTTACATAGATGTAACCTTATACAGGGGACTGCAGTGGTAGGGGGGGGGTTACATATGATGTGACGCCTCTGAGCGGTACCTCTACATGCCACATACATAATTAAAGGTACTTGTACATCATGTACGCGCCTTACATAGTATAGTGAACCTTATACAGGGGACTGAGTGGTACATGGGGGGTTACATATATGAAACGCCTCTGAGCGGTACCTCTACATATCACATGCATATAAAGGTACCACGCAGAGCCGTTACATAGATGTAACCTTGTCCGGGGGGAGGCTGTGATTGGCACATGAGGGGTTACATATGTGACCCCTCATGTGCCACTCACAGCCCCCCCATAGGGGGAGGGGGTAAATGTAATGTGTATATCATGTGATGGCTGTATGTGGTACAAGTAACAGGTTAATAACATATTACTTGTACCACATACAGACATTACATGATGCAATGGATGTGTGTGTGTGTGTTTTACACTACAGTACATTGCAGTCAGTAACAGCCCTGCCGTACAGTGTCAGCGTTCTCTCTGCACTGAGTACGGCTGTTCCTGATGCTTGGTACATGGTGTGAGCACGTGATGCACGCACCGCCCACAAGGACGGCGGGACGAAAGGCCGTGCTCGCCGCAGCACCGCTCACAGGAGCGGCTCACTGAGCCACCAATGCTGAGAGTAACGGCGCCCACTGCTCCCCCTCCCCTCAGTAATTGAAACGCTGTGGGCGCCGCACTATGCAAGCAGCTGCAGGGAGGGGAGCCGCGACGGCCACAGCGCTCCTCCCTGCAGCTATTAAGCCAGTGCGGCGCCCCTCTTAGCTATCCGGCCGGCCGCCCTGACCGGGCTAGGGGCGACCCCTGTGTATTGGTCGTTCGACCCCCAGGTTGAGAACCGCTGATCTATCCTGATAGGCTGCCAGCAATGGTTGCTATAGCTACAGACATGGCTTCTACTGCAGCCTAGTGGAAGCCAGTAACCACGCCCCTGAATTCAGAGTGAAACCAAGAAAACGGGACTGAGGTGAGATGAATCAATGTAGTGAGACAACCCCTTTAATGAGATTTAAATGGCTACTAGTAAACTTTAGGGTGAATGGCCATCTTTACACATTGCCTTATTCTTTAACCAGATTGCCAAATGATTTAAAATGTCTGCCTTAGCAAGGAGGTTCCAGAACATCCTGCACAGAGATCTAGCCAGTGCAGAGAACTGGCTGTCTGCAACACTTCAGAAAGAAGGCAGGAAAGGTATATTACTACTGATCACAGTATACATGGCATTAAATGAGTGGCATATATACAGCTCTGCTCTGCTTTCAGGTTTCCTGTTCTTGGAGCCATGTGATTAGCTTTGCAGTGGGTGCCTGAAGCTGTACGTCCCCTGGCTAAGTTATGTCAGGCTTTGTTCGAGGGAAAATTGGCCAAAAGAAAAAAAAAAACTATTAAAAATGCCCATCAGAGATAAAGTAGGAAAAAAAATAAAGGCTTATGTATCACAGAAAAAATGCAAAAAAAAATTAAATAACCAAATATGAGAGAGCATGAGTGTGCCATGACATACCAGTATCCCATAGGGACAATAGGGAAGTATGGAGCGGGCTCAGGGTCTGAGCCCGCTCCACAAATGGAAGGTGTCGACTGTTAATTACAGCTGACACCCACCGCTAGCTGTTGGCTATTTAACTGTTCAGATGCCATGGCATGTAAACAGTTGGAAAGGGCTGAGGCGCCCACTTGGCATAATCGCAGTTTGTTGTTTAATACTGCAGCATATAGTACAATCCATTGCATGCTCAGTCCCCTAAGGGACACTGAGGCTATGTCTCCACTGCACATATTTTCAGCCTTTTTTGTTTAGTAAAAACAGTCTGTAGTCAGAGCAGGGCAGAAAAGTTTTTTTCAGAAATCTACAGCAATTATAATGCTGAGCATTTCTGAAAAGAAAAAAAAACAAAAAACGCCAAAAATGCATTAAAAAAAACCAAAACAGAAAACGTGCACAAAAATTTATTTTTTTTTTAGCGGTTTTTCACATGCACTGGACAAACAAAACTCAGTTTTAGGATTTGGTTTTCAGTGAGTTTTTTGTCCAATGCCGTGTAGACCTAGCCCAAATGTTAGTAGAAAAAAAGCTTTAAAATGTGTCTTCTAAAGAAGAATAATTGACCATCAACCTGTTGGATCTAAAAAGCATGGCTTTACTGGGGCAGATAATGTAAAAATAATCTTGCCGATTTCTTACGACTAAGTCACAAGAGTGTTGGATGGTAATGTGTGTTTTTGTGTCCTCCTATGTGGTACTGCAATTGTTAATTAGGGTGTTCCTGTGCGGGATCGCCCCTGTTGGGGCGGGTGCTCCGCTGTTTGCTATTTTCATTTCTATTTTGCTCTACCCTTTGGGGCGATTGTATTTTGACATTTTTATATGGTATTATTAAAAGTTATATTTTAGGTATTATACCCATAGGCATTTTTTGGCTTGGTAGTTTTCTCATAAAATAAGCCACTAAGTCTAGAAAGTCTAAGGGCTTGTCCCCACGGTACGGGTTTTCAGCCAGATTTACAGACTGTTTTCGGTTTTGAAAGCCGTCTGTAAACCGGCTACAACCTTTTACATGGACTTCTATGGAAAATCTGTGCATAAGTCCCCACTGCACGGATTTTCCGACGGACGGTTTTTTAGACCGCTGGCATTCCGAAAAACATAGAACATGTTCATTCTTCCGCCCGGTTTTTGGGCGGAACAGGAACATGTTGGTGCGAAGGGGAAGGGCTTGAATTCGCAAACCACAGAGAAAAGCCATCCCTCTGCATGCTCAAAACAGGCCAAATACCGGTCGGGTATTTGTCCTTTGTCGTGTAAACGCGGCCTAACACTTATAAATCTAGTGAGTTTTTAGGTTGTCTAGTCTAAGTTTTCACTGTCTAAGTATTAGGGTTCATAAATCTTTCCCAAAGCCCTCTATACACAGCCTTATTAAAAAGATTATCAAGTAATTAGATACAGACTTACTCGTAGCCAAATGCTGCTTCCCTGCTGGTTCCAAAGGACAAAATACTGACCACAAAATGTAGTTTGTTTCACAGATGCCATCTTTAATAATAATAATAAAAAAAACAAGTAACTCTGAAACCTTTACTTGATTTTGTTCAGAAAGCAAAAAATAAACCTGGAGCCTGAGTGGCGTCCTGCTCTGTGATATTGCACATTGGAGGGTCCTCTTTGGAGTACAGTATTGATATAAGGCACAGACTGGACCCCTCCAATCATTAGGTTGTGTACGGCAGCCGCACACTGAGGCATTCTCCACAGTAAATAAAATAATTTTTACAGTATATAAATAGCTCTTTTTATCACAAGTCATTCCAGAACTTTGGTCAAAAGTTCTAACTGTTAATATTTAATAAAAATCAGTCTTAAGAAGAACTTCACCCCAGCAAGATCCACTCTGTAAGGTGCAGGATCTCCAAATATTAAGCAGCAATATAGGTCTAGTGATGAAGGCTAGGGCTGGTGGGAGATTTTCAAACGGCTCACATAAGGCAGCATCTCAGACTTAGGGTTTCCGCCCTCCTGATGGTGGCAGCAGGAGGCTGCAGCAGTGTTTGAGGTTCTGGGTTTAGGGAGAAATGTTGACCAAGGCCTTTCAGACTCACCGGTTGCCTTTCTTACGCTGGACTGGTAGTGTCAACTTTCTGCGTTCAAACACATAAATAATTTTCCTTCTGAAGAGCAGATTCTGCTCCTCCTACTTCATGTCACGTTCCTCTTCATCCATGTACATCCAGCATTAACCTCCAGTACATGCCTTGCAGTTTAGTGTCACCATACTTTGTCTTTCTCTACTGTCCACTTGATCATGGTTTCTGGAGATCTGTATAAGAAGATAAGCTTGGCGTACAGCTCTTCTTCCAACTCCAGCTCTCCACGTTCCCGAACCACATAGATGTCCTGACACAGCTTCAAAATCTTATCTACGCAAGGCAGCTCTTCAAACATGATCGAATGGGAGATCTCGCTGAAGAAACCGCGCACAAACTTGCCAATCACCAGGACAATTGAAACGTACAGACCCATAATACTGTGGGAGACAAAAGTGGACACCAAGTTTAGATGGGTGCAGTGAAGCCCCAGGATTTGCCTCTCTCTCAATACTATGATCAGGACAACTCTAACAGGTGATTCCACTACAGGGCGGTTTGCCTGTTCCTTTTATTGTCTCTTTTCAGGTAGCATTACACTTACCCATATCCAGCCAGGAAGCCCAAACTCGGTGGACTGACTTTGTCATTAAATATGACCATTGGAAGGATGTTGCAGTCTTTCTTGCAGTCTTCCAGGTTGATCACCCACCACTCCACAAAACTACTAGTGGAGTTCCCATCACTTATTCGTTGTCGATTCAAATGGACCGTAACATTAAGGTAACTTTCCTCCTCATCTGAGTAAAAACAAAGAAATGGATTCACCCATTGTCCGCAGCCATTCTACAGTGTCTTCAGAACTGCACCAGCTATCATGTCAAAACTGGCACAATTTGGACTTTAAGGCTATGTTCACATGGCAGTAATTGCGGGATGTATTTCGTCCCGCAATTACGCCGTGTGTACGGGGGCGCGGCCGGCAGCCCACCGGCCCCATAGACATTCATTATTCTCGGCACGTATACGGCGTGAATAATTGACATGTCACTTCTCTCCCCGCTTGGCGTATTGTGCTAGCAGGGAGAGGAGACGTAATCCATAGTACAGCGCGAAATACGGGGAGAGATATGTCCCATTTTAAGCCGTGTGAACATAGCCTTAGGTGTTTTCACATCTCAGCAATTCATGGCATATCAGTAGTATATTTAATTTAATCGATAAACACCATAAAAGAAGAGAATTTAGTATAACCACAAATTGTCTATAAATCTGAGTTTTAGCAATACTCCTTCAGTCACAATGTATGTATTAAGAATAGACCATTAAAATATTTCCCAAAGACAATCAACCTTCTTTGAATCAGTGCAAAACATTTCAATAAATATTCATTTTACCAAAAAGTAGTAAAATGTGGTACACTTAAGGTTTTGATTAAATAATCCTCATGTAAAGTCCATACAATTATGATCCCAACTTGGGTAGCGAGGAAATGCCAGGCACCGGCTGAGCCGCACACGTGCAACGTTTCAAGGGTGAACCTGCCCTCTTTCTCAAGCATGCGTGTTCTCAATGCTAGCCTACCTATATACCCTGTCTTTAAAATCAATAAAGTTGTCAAAATACACTCCGAAATTTTTCACAAAAGCACTCAGATTTAAATCCTCATTTAACCCTCAGGGGATTTAGCCTCTAAGAACGAAATCCAAAACACCTCACGCTGAAGCAACCGTAAGCTATCCTGTTCACAATCATTTCCTTCTACTTCCTTCAATATGCACCACCGCAACGCAGTTATGTTATGGTGCATTACAAAGAAACAACTGGCAACAGTATTTTCTGCAAAGTTTTTTTTTTACTTTGTGATTCTCTACGGTGTTGTGACCCATACCTACATTAGATGTTACCTGAGGAACTCCTTATATTTCTCCATCATCTATCTGTGTTCTCCTCTGTTTGTACATTCTAATAGCAGAGCAATGTTCATTTAATCACATTTTTAGGCTTCTGCTAGTCTGGCCCACATAAACTTTGCCACAAGGGCATTTAAGCAGGTAAATGACCTGACTACTGTCACAGGTAAAGAACCCACGTACATTAACCTGGAGAAATACAAGGGGCGACATGTATGATTTTTGGGGCTTTGTGCGCATTAGTAGTGTAGAATGAGCCTGAATCTCTGAACCTGTTCGACTGCGGGTCACAGATTTAGCGCAGTCTAGCTGCTAAGCGACACTTCTGGCTCAGGTAAACCACTTTTAAATGCACCTGGATTTGCTGTACTAAAGATATTAAAGATATAAATGTGTGGATTTGTACGGCTGTAGTATGACACCTGCAGCACACCCCCCGAACTCAGGCGCATTACAAAGTGCTGCAGGAGCTTTGTAATGCAACTAATATGGGAGTGCGCCTCAGTAAAAAAAAAAAAATAGCGAACAGGGCTGTGCCAGTTTTCGGGCTGAAAAGACGCCAGACTTCTGAAACAGCCCTGTACATACATGTCACCCAAGTAGTCCCCAGGTAACATCTAATGTAGGTATGGGTCAGAACACCATAGAGAATCGCAAAATAGAGAAAAACTTTGCAGAAAATACTGTTGCCAGCAGGGTGGTGGAGTCGGTGCCTATTTTGCAGTAGTCGGATTTGGAGTCGTCATAAAATGGACCGACTCCGACTCCCAAAATATTTAATTAGTTGGTCCAGTTAGTTTGATGCAGTGCAAAAAGCAAGAGGAGTTGGGTTCGGCCGGTGCTTCTGCTCCCATCTCTTCAGCCTTATTACATGAGGAGTGTAATTGATGACATGGAGCAGGCAAAGCGCTGCCCCAGGGGAAAAGATTCTGCTCCCATGGCAAACAGATTTCAGCAAAATTTTTCACCTGCTTTCAATGAAGTAGAAGAGTTCAACCATTCATCAAAACTGGCTGTGGCTGAGGAAATTCCTTTATACCCTGAAATTGTTAGAGATGTTTCCCCTGTGGTCACTGCTTTGCCCCCAACCCAAGTTAGTGTAGAGAGGCCGTTCTCTAGCCTGGAAATAATGAGATCAGATGTGAGGTCATGTATGCAAGATCTAATGGAGGCAATACTATTTCTCAGAACAAATTCAGAGACTCCACAAATGTTCCTGCAGTGTTTTGCATATTTACAATTTTTTTGTGTTCTAAAGTCATATCCAATAAATATATTTTACACTGACAAGCAAAATGGTAACAATGTTTTGAACTTGTGACTATCAGGCTCCATATCTCACCATCCACTACAGCTTTGTACATGAGGCTACTGTAATTTCATATACAGTCATCTTACATCTTATACATAAATTTGACTTGCAAGTATTTAACATCTGCTTAGTTCTGCAGATTCTTTCCTGTAACTGCATTGTTACTGTTTTACGCCTAAAAATCAAAATGTTAATTTGTATTATTTTGTTAGTATTTGGGAAATCCACCTTTGGCCCAATCCTTCTGGGCTCTGGATCAGATTCAAGCATATCTTGACCAAAATCTGATCCCAGGTTTCTTCTACACATTCCCAGTGTTGGTGCAGACTGGACTTGGATACAAATACAGCTTTTTCTTCAACTCTACCCACAAGTGTTCAAAAGATCAAAACATTATTACCATTTAGCTTGTCAGTGTCTGTTCTACCTAAATAGCTTGATTATTGTATCATAAGGTGATAAAAAGCCTGATGTTACCACTTTACTACAGTAAGGTTATCACTTAAACATGCACCATGTATGAGGGAGTCAGGAGTCGGAGTCGGGAGTCGGAGGTTTGGGAAATTGAGGAGTCGGGGCTGCGGCTTGCCGACTCCACAGCCCTGGTTGCAAGTCGTTTCTTTGAAATGCACCATAACGTAACTGAGTTGCGGTGGTGCATATTGGAAGAAGTGGAAGGAAATGATTGTGAACAGGTTAGGTTACGATTGCTTCACCGTGAGGCGTTTTGGATTTCGTTCTTAGAGGCTAAATCCCCTGAGGGTTAAATGAGGATTTCAATCTCAGAGTGTTTTTGTGAAAAATTTCTGAGTGTATTTTGACAACTTTATTGATTTTAAAGATAGGGTATATACCCTGTTCCCCCGAAAATAAGACATAGTGCATTTTTTTTATGCAATTCAAAGTTTGGCTGCTGATGTTTGTGATGAAATCACTACAGTATATTAATACATGTTGATGTTTTGTTCAACAATAAATGTGAATTATTGTTCATAGAAAAAAAAAATCCCCTAAAAATAAGTCATGGTCTTATTTTCGGGGAAACAGGGTAGGTAGGCTAGTATTGAGAACAAGCATTACTTTCGAAACGTCACACAGGTATTTCCTCGCTACCCAAGTTGGGATCATAATTGTATGGACTTTACATGAGGATTATTTCATCAAATCCTTAAGTAAACCACATTTTACTACTTTTTGTAAAAAAAAATAAATATATATTTATTGAAGTGCTTTGTTGAAGAAATAAATGTTTTGCACTGATTCAAAGAAGATTGATAGTCTTTGGGAAATATTTGACTGGTCTATTCCACATTCCACAACCATATGAGTTGTACCTTGACACACTGTGGCATTTCAGGGTAAAATGTTGGTGCAGTTGGACCAGGTACAGGGAAATGCTACCACAGATGATAGTGAGGAGTCCATTCTGCAGCTTCTCCCTGCCCCCTCAGCTTACCTGGAAGCCTTCTCTCTATAGTCAAACACGAAAGAGAGCTGTCAGTTTAGCCGAGAGGGGTAGAGAGAAGCCGCAGAACAAATTTATCTCTCTTGGTCTGTACTCGGCCCAGCTTAACCAGGTGTTTTACGTTGAAACTCTGCAGTCTTTTATGGAAAAACCCACATGCTTGGAATTGGGTAACCTGGGGGTTTTGAAAGTAGCTACGAGGTACCTTTTAAAACAATAATATAATTGGCAACAAGTATTTGCATAGCATTTATGAGTTACAGACTAAATATGAAATTCATCATAAGTACTAGTCTTTACAAATTAAAAATTATGCATAACTGTATTAATAAATATGCTTAATTGTTTTTCCTCTTGCACAGTGGTGATCACACTTAGCATTTGCTTTCAAGAAACCTTCCAAAACACATAGCATTTCTAAAACATAACCATTCAAATATGATCAGAACAACAATTACAGAGTAGGTCAATATATCAATCTTATAATCACATGCATTACCCAGGTAAAATGCCTGATACATACACATTAAAAAAAAATTATAGGAACTAATAAAATTTCAAAATGACTCCCCCAATGGCAGATCCAACATTAGTTACACCAACTGTTTCTCTAGGTGTTAGTGACACCAATGATTAATATAGCTATTAAAGGGGTTGTCTCACTATGCTGTTTCACAGAGCCTGCTTTTCACAGTCAGCTTCAGACTTGCATTTGGTTAGGCTGTGGGTGGTTCTACAGCAGTGATGGACATATCAGCTCTGCTATTCCTAGCTGAACCTATTACAGTGATATGAGGGCAAGAGGTTTATAAACTGTAGTACACAAGGCTACAGAGCTCTAAAGGGTTGTCAGTAACTTAGATAAACAAGCTTCTGTTTTACTGACACTCAGAAGGGAGTGACATCACCACGGTTGGACAGGGCTGCTGGAGCAATGAGAGCATAGAGAGGAGGTTGGTTATCTAAATAATCTTGTGTGCATAAGCAGTTGATAAAATCTCCTCTATCTCATAAAGCAAAATCAGCGCAGCAATGTATTTGGTAATAGTCTTTTTTATACCTTTCCCTACATGTTTAAAGCTAATCATTGTGGTGAGAAAACATCCTTTAACGACAGTTATCCAAGGGGTTAGTGACATATACCACAGGGTGGCCCACTGTCACCACTGAGTGACTGCATTTACAAAAATACCAGCCACGTTAATTATTAGGGTGCTTGTAATTTATTAATTCACTTTGACATTCAGAATGCAGAATCAAAACAAATACCACTACAACTTTCCCTGTACCCAAAATGCTTGTACCTGGCTGCAGCTGTTTCACAGGATTTGCCTCTGGTCCATTTGGGGCTCGTATGTACATTGGAAACAAGTGTGGAACACAGCTATGGAGAGATGTAGACAATAAATCGGTGTGATTAAAGTGTGCACTCCTTTTCATACAGTAATATTGATGCACAATGCACTTACACTGGGGTAACTCGTGTGCCTTCTAAGAGCTCTGCCAGCTGCAGCCGCACCTCACTTCCTGGTTCCAGGTCCGTTGTGTGTTTTTCTGATGTGTGCTCAACAGTGCCACCTTTTGCCAGGTCCCTGAAATAAACAGAATTTGCAGTAGAATCATCATGAATTGCTCATCAGCTAGTAGGATAGAAAAGGACTTTTTTGATTTGGTCTTACTTCTTCCCTCTAAATGCCAGTACTAATATAACCTGCATTAAAGGGGTTTTCCGGGACTATCTTTTTATTTGGCAGTAGGGCTCATAACTTAATTATATTAAACTTTGTAATTGATACTCTTTAAAATGATTTACCTTTTCTGCTTTGCAAAACCAGATAGAGAGCCCTTAACTCCCCTCCTTTCTACAAACCATATGACGTCCATTGATCACATGGCCTCAATGGATGTTTTGTCATCACTCAGTGGGTATGCTTTGAGGCTAGGCTCAACTCAGGAACACTCCCCTGTAGTGGGCGTGACTTGAGCAGAGACGAGATGGCTGCCCCTAATGACTCATCAGTCACTATGTAAACAGAGGTATTGACAGGAATTTAATCATTCTAGTACAGAACTACAGGGAGAGGGTGCTATGCACATAGTGACTCATCACTGCTGGAGTCTAGCTGCCTTCAATACTGTGCACTGTGTTTACATCTTCTGATAGGAGGAAATGGTCAGAAGACTTGCATTGTTTGATTGGCTGAATGTGCATTAGGACCTCTGAGATTATCCAGCAGCAGTAAGAACAGAGTCTGCCTACTGCTCTTTATATAGTAGTGGTGCCAGGGTAAAGTTTCATGTGAGATTCTGCTCTGACATCACTGTGTGCAGTGAGGATGACATCCCCTACAGCAGGCACATAGCTTTTCCATGGTCAAAAACTGATTGCTGTGAGGGATGTGACATCACCCACCTTTCTTGGATGCTAGGTAGGCTATCCAGTGTACAGGAAATCTGGGTGATGCCACATTCCCTACAGCAATCAGAGTTACAATGATAGGATAACTGTATACCTGCTGTAGGGGATGTACAGCACATACATAGAAATATATAAACCAAATTATATATTTTTACATGTATTACATATATCATAGGATGAGGAAAGAATTTTTTTTTTACCATGTTACAAACTGATTGGTGACTACACACAGTCTGCTGCAGGCAACCATTAAGTGAACTGGAGCAGAGATATAGGATACATGAGGTTTACATTTCTGAGAATGATAATGAGCATTGCTAGGAGGATTAGGGGGCTACTGCAGAGAAGTCCTAGATTTTAATTGCAAGGGATTCTGGGATTTGTAGGAAATAACTGCAGGAGAACTACTGACAGTCCCACAACCAGGAAGTTTCACTGATTTTATGATAGATAAATAAGGAAGCAAAAGAGAAGAAAAGAAACACATGAAGGAGGTGGAATATCTTTACTTTTCAATATAAATGCTGTTTATAATGTTCTATGAAATCATTTAAATCCCGGATGACTCCTTTAAAGAGAACCTGTCACATAGTTTTTGCCCCCCCCTTGCGGAGGACAGCACAAGCGAGTGTCAGACCTGCTGTTTCCAGCGCTGTGTCCCTTATTCTGTAAGATGCAGGAGTTTTTGTGTATTTAATGCTCAAATCTGCAGTTTTCAGCCAGAAGAGTCATTCGAAGAGTCCTTCAGAGAGTCAGTTTTTTTTCGAACCCGGCCAATCAGAGGCTAGCCCCGCCCACACCAACTGACAACCCTATTACTTTGAATAGGTAGAAACATGTGAATAACTGTCAGTGGGCGGAGCTAGCCTTTGGTGGGTGGAGCTAACACCTGCTCATGAATAAGATTTAAGGGGTAAATGCTCCAAAACAGCTGAAATCTTACAGAATAAGGGACACAGCGCTGGAAACAGCAGGTCTGACACTAGCTTGTGCTGCCCTCAGCAAGGGGGGCATAACCTATGTGACAGGTTCTCTTTAAGCTTTGTGCATACAGTCTTAGCAATACACAACATCCAAAGTTTTCAATTGCAAGCACCATTATTAAAAATTGATAACAAAAAATGCAGTCATAGTGGTTGCTGCCTCTAAATTACACTTGCAGAGACTAATGCCATCATCAGTGACATCATCAGTTTCTGAAAACAGAATAAGTGACAACCAATATGACTTCACTTCAGGGGCGTAGCTAGAGACTCAGGGGCCCGGTTGCAAAACCTCAGCTCGGGGCCCCTCTACCGCTATAGGTCCTCATAGTCAGGTATATAGATAGCTATAGGTCCCCACAGGCAGATGTATAGATAGGTATAGGTTCCCATAGGCAGGTTTATAGATAAGTATAGCTCCCCACAGGCAGGTATTATATATATATATATATATATGTACAGCTCCCCACAGACAGGTATATAGATAGGTACAGCTCATCACAGGCAGGTATACTGATAGGTACAGCTCCACACAGGCAGGTGTATATGTATATATATATATAAAATAAATATATATTATATATAAAATAAATATATATATATATATGTACAGCTCCACACAGGCAGGTATAAATTATATATATAAATAATAATAAAATTATATATTATAAATTATATATATATATATAAAAATGAAACCAGCTCCTCACGGCAGGTATATAGATAGCACGCTCCCCACAGGCAGGTATAAGTAGTAACAGCCCCCACAGGCAGTAATAGATAGGAACAGCTCCCCACAGGCAGGTATATAGATAGGTACAGCTCATCCACAGGCAGGTATATATATATGTAAGCTCCCCCACAGGCACGTATATAGAAGGTACAGCTCCCCACAGGCAGGTATATATATAGGTACAACTCATCACAGGCAGGTAATAGATAGGTACAGCTAAACCAGGCAGGTATATAGATGGGTACCGCTAAACCACAAGCAGTAATATGGGCTAGGTACCGTTTTCTACCACAAGCAGGTATATAGATAGGTACCGCTCACCACAAGCAGGTATATAGATAGGTACCGCTCACCACAGGCAGGTATATAGATATGTAACCCTCACCACACGCAGGTGTATATATATGGCTACAGCTCACCACAGGCATAAATTAAAAATAATAACACAAATATTTACCTTTGCTGCTTCCCGGCTGAGCGTCTTCCTCTTCTGCTGACACTGGTGGCGTGACGTCATCACGTCGCCAGCATGGGGACGCTCCCCTATCAGCTCTTCGGCCGCACAGCATATGACAACTGTGCAGCCGAGGAGGCAGCCGCGTGATGAGATCACTTCATCGCGCCACTGTCTTCAAAGAGCTATGTGGCCGTATCAGAGTGACCGCTGCCTTTGTAGCTGCATGTTACAACTTGGGGTGATAAATGAGATCCCTGTATATGGCAGTAGTTCAGTTCTGCTGTGTATAGGTAAAGTGATGAAGGTCCAAGTTCCTTTACATCATTTATCTGATACAGTGAACAACATGGGAAAGATATTGTACCTGGGCCAGAGGCTTAAAGCAGCTCCACGGCTTCTGTTTCTGTTGCCCAACTCTCTGCATTCTAATGGTGGGCTGGGGCTGCCAAGTCTCAAAGGCAGTCCCTGAACCCTGCTATTCAACTGCTCCACCCCTCCCTCCCACCAGCTCTGTTTTCACAGCACTGATTCCCTCCCCGTTCATGCCCTGCCCCCTATTGCTGCCCCGCCCCCATAGCATACAGTGCTGAGTCGGATACTCTGCATATTCATGAGAGGGGCATTTTTTTTTCTCATTCTGATGCCTGAGCTCCTCCTCTCTGTGCTGGAGCTGCCAAGCAGTTCGGAGGCTGACAGCCCCGGCGGCTCCTCCACTTAGAAGGTGCGTTCCCTGTAATACAGCTTTATAATCAGAGGAACAGCTGTACGAGAGTGGCGAGGAGGCTGCGGGGCCCCCATAGCTCAGAGGCCCGGTCGCAATTGCGACCTCTGTAGCTCCGCCATTGCTTCACTTTCTGTTGTACGGTAGCTGTAACTGCATATAAAATTTGCAATATCGTTCTACGCAAAAAATAAATATTAAACGTTGCTAATATGGCCAATTTTCCAATTGTGTTGGAAATTCTGTACTGTAGTAAGTGCATACAAAACAATATGTAATGAAGAATGTTCACTTGAGAAAAATGTCCTACCTCTGGAAGTCCCAGGTAAATCTAAGTGTAATAGCCGATGAACCGTTCTTGAGTTCCTTCCTCATCTGTTCTCTGCTTGGAGGACTGATCCCCCAAACAGAGCCGGAGCTCCCCTCTATTTGTGCGGTCACTATGTCCTCATAACTATACAGGGTAATGAACTGCATGGCCGTCTGAAACAAGATGGGCGAAGGTCAGTTGTTACAGGCTTATAAATCTTATCACATCATACCTGCACAAATGACTTACCGGCTGCCTGTCAAATTCACTGGTGAGCTTCTCATATTCCTGAGCAGTGAAGGGTTGGATGGACTGCTGCTGAGCACTCATGGTGAAGAGGGGCTGGAAGGAGAAGTAGAGAATAGAATTACTAGAGATCAGAAAATGCATTTCAGTGCAATAGGCAAGTAGTAATACATTTACTAAATGAAATAAGGCAGCGTCTGGATAAAATCTGGTAAACTCAACATGCCTCATGTGCCACTTGGACAACTTTGTCTCAATTAACATTTTTGCTGATGTGTGCATTTTATGAAACCTACTGATACACTTTTCCCATAGAATACAATTACTTTTGTTTCAGTCCTATAGCGTGTTTCCAGACCTGGTAGATTTGCTGTGGAATGGAGGTATGGATTCCACTTAACAAATCCACAGTAAATTACATATAGTTGGGGTTTTGAATACACAATCCACATGCAGCGACCATTTTTCACAGGAAAAAACAAGCATGTTGCATATTTTACAAGTCATTCTGTTGTGATTTATTCCCAAAAATTTTATCACGGATTTCATCCCTTCAATTTATAGGAATGAATTTGCAGGAAAATGTTACATGTGGATTTTGATACAGATTGGCGGTATGATTTATGGCAGATAAATCCCACAGTATCTGAGTGCACTCTTAAAGGGAATGTGTCATCAAAAAATGACTTCTTGTTTAACTCACATTTTTAGGTTAAACACATTTTGTAGGAATTTTTGGTTATGTTTTTTAAATTCTTTCAATATATCACTTTCAATATATGTTTAATAATTCTTAATTCCTGCAGTTTTCACTTTGGCCACTAAGCCTAATAATTGTATGACACTTCCTGTTCTGTTTAGAGAGCTTTTCAGCAGTGTGCTCATTATCAGTAAAAGCAGGGTCAAACTGAAAGGAGACCCCATTGTGTACAGATAACACAGAATCCACCAGTCACAAGAGGAGATGTCCCAGCTCCCCCTCTCCCCACCCTTCACAGTGAAACTCTCCTATACAAGTCTATGGGACAGAATCTGTCTTAAGAATCCTATGTGCATGAAGCTGCTGTAAAGTATCTCTCTGACTGCTGTTAAAGCCGTGCAAGAAAGAATGTCTTCCCCACAATCATATATAGACGGCCGAATAGAGAAATCTACAATCAGGAAATAAAAACGTCTGAGAGAAAAGGAATATGGATCAGGGGCTTGATTTAATAGGTTAAAAAAAAATAAAAAATTGGCGACAGATTCCCTTTGAAGTTGTATTCTGGGAGCAAGTCCCCTGACTTCTACTACTACCCCTGCTTGTCTTGTTTACCTCATATCCTCCCAACTTGAAGGTTACAGTCACATCAATAGGATGATTTACAACTCCCACAACAGAGCGCACCAAAGACATGAAGAGCAAGGGAAACCAAATGATGCAGATGAGGAACACAATGATGAGGCCACCCATGCCGTACTTGACGATCTTCTTCTTCTTCTGCCCTTTGGGCTGCGGGTATTTCTGAGAAGACAAATTGGTAACTTTTAGACGTCATGTTGTGCACGCTGAAAGGAATCATCTAACCATAAAGCCATGGACCACGCATGTACATAAATATCTCACAGTGCCATGGGTTGCTTAAAACATCACTTTTAATCCAATTATTAAGTGTATTAAAAAGAAAATCCAGAAGAAACAAAATAACAAAAATCAATGACACAGGTACATTCACTTACTTTCAAAAAAAATCAGCGTAGCAATTCCCTAAAACTTTTTTGGTCCCAATGTGTTTTCCCCCCAAGCTTTATGGGTTTATCAAGGGACAGACTGGGATTAACTACAGCCATGGACAGTCAGCATTCACCACAGTACTAAACCAAATTGTTAGGTGTGTGTGTAAAAAATGCAGCAAATTAAGGCCGCTTGTGCAAGCTTTCAGAAGAACTGATGCTGTTTTGAAGGGTAAGAGTGGTCACACCAAGTATTAATTTGATTTCTCTCTGTAATTTGGGTAATTCATATAAGTAAACTATTAACACTTTTATTTTTAAAGCAGTTTTACTTTGCAGCATTGTTTCCATACCTGCCAAAAACTTTTGCATAGTACTGTATATGCAGTCTACTCCAAGTACAAAAAAGGGGTGTTTCACAGAATCAGATTGCTGGGCTGTTGCGGCGTTACTCTTACATCACCATGCCACAACCCTGTACGTGTGCTCCCAATGCTGCCATGGGAGTAATAAACAGCAGCATTGGCACTGCACAGCCTATACACCATTGTGTCCCAGCCGAGTCTGTAGAAAAATGTATTGCATTATTGATGGCAGCAGCAGGTATAACTAATATAGCTCCCCAGCAATCTATTGGCTGAAGGAGGAGGGGGGAGGGACTGTTTCAGCACAATGGAACAGACCATCGCTATTGACATCATAGAGGCTGCTAACATAGAAATGCTCCTGGGCTACTGCACAGCATTGCCAGGCTGGAGTTGCGATGACCCGTGCCAGGATCATCTGCACATGCCCAGAAGTGCCCGATGCTGCGTCCCTGATGACCAGGCAGGTCACAATGAAGATTGTTTCTGGGCCACCAATCAAATGAATCTTAGGTGGTCGTGCACCATGGCAACAAGAAAGCCAGCGGGCTCTGAAGATATATTTGTTCGTAAATGAAGCAGTTCTGCTCACCACTATATATTGCAAACATGCTTATTTTCAGAAATGGAACATTGTCAGACCCATTTCGTGTCATTGGAATAACCCTTTAAAGTTGACTGTTCATATATGTATTTAAAAGAGACACTATCATCAATTTTTTTCTTCACATACTAACAAGCAGTATGTGACAATTACATGTAATTGTTTTTTGTTTTTTTTTTATTATTATTCTTTAACGATCCCTTCTGTACATTATTTCCTGGTTTGTTTCTCTGACTTCCCCTCTGTTAGGTCTGACAGCATGTAAGTGAGGTTTGAAGGTTCTCTTCCAAGACCACTAAGGGCCTGAAACATGCAGGTGTTATCAGCAGGACCTGAGAAGTATGAAGAAAGCTGGAACCCCCCCCCCCCCCCATGCAGAAAAAGATTAACCTATTATGCTTTCATGTATTGCTCTTGTCATTTCCTTGTTGCTCTAGTCTTATCTTTATCTATCCCTGTCCAAAGAACAGAATGATCATTATGGGGGACATGTATGAACGGGCTGCACCAGAAGTCTGGCGTATTTTCAGCACTGCCCCGATCGCTCTTTTTTAATCTGCCACACTCCAATATCAGGTGCATTACAGAGCGCACACGGCACTTTTTAATGTGCCTGAGATCGGGGGTGTACTGAAGGCGTGTTGCACTACAACCCTACAAAGCAATAGATTTATATCTTCAGTACGACAAATCTAGGCACATTACTGCTAGAACAGGTAAACCACTTTCAAAGTGGTTTACCTGAGCCACAAGTGTCGTACTAGCGCTAGAATGTGCCTGATTTATGACCCGCAGTAGACCGGGTTTATACATTCAGGCACATTCTACACTACTTTTATGCGCAATAAATTGCTGTCTGGGCGCCAAAAATCATAAATGTCGCCCACTGTCTTTACCTACTATCTGTTATGATACTACATGGAGATAAGCACTTCTTGCAGCACCACCAGTAAACTAAGATTAGTCTACCCTGCCATTCAAGAGTTTTAAGTCTATTATCACAGCTAAAGAAGGGGTAGATTTCCTTGCCACCATCGCATTTTTTGGCCTACTCCCAAATAGTGAGTTTTTATAGAAGTAAGGACATGAGGCCGTCTCATTTTAAGTTGAATGCTTTTGATAATGTCATTGGCCCTACTTCTTCAACAGACCACTCTCTATCAGCGCTATATGCTGGTCTTCGTAGGGGTTCAGAAGACGAGGGGCCTTGCAGGATTTTTGCTAAGTGGGAGAAGGTCTACCCTAACCAGGAGATCTCTGATACAATCCTCCAGGGATGGCTGAAGATCCATAAATATATAGTTAAGGCGACGTGAGGGACACATTCTTTAGAATTGCCCATTCCGCAATTTACGGCTTTAATATCCCCCCCATCCAGCTTGTCCAGACCGTTTGACGTCTTGTCCTAAGTGTGGCACCCTCCGCACGGATTTTGTCCATAGTATATGGACCTGTGTGGAAACCATGAAGTTCTGGGAGACAGTCATACAAACTCTGAATCTTAAGTTTCGGTGTCATTTAACTTTAGAGCCAACACAGCTCCTGTTCCATAATTTACCACAACATTTTAGGAACCTCCCAATTCTGCACATATTTTTATTAGCGGCTAAAAGAAGCCTCCTAGCCAAATGGTTGGAACCAACTGTCCCAACATTGCAGGAAGTTATCCAGGCGGTAAAACATCATCTCGAAATGGACAGAATCAACATTATCAGGACTAAGGAAACCCAATGCTCTAAATTTTTCAACAAATGGCAGGAGTCCATAGGTAACTTTTACACCCCCCAGGAGATCAAGGAGATCATGCAGCCTTTTGTCTACACCCCATGGTATCTCTCCTCTCACCTAGCGGGCACTCTAGGGGCTTTGGATGTCTATGTCCCATAACATGGGAGCTTTACCTCAGCCATATCCTGACACCATGCCCGGGATACTCCCTTGGTAACTGTGCGTCAGCGTTGGGGGTGAATTTTGTCCTCTATCTATTTCTCTCCCTCGGGCTTTAGGGGACGAGGGCCGTGTGGCGATCTCGCAGCATTGTATCAGCACAGGATTTGTTTTCGCCTTTTATTCCAGACCTTACTTGATTACATAGGTGTATGTGATTATGTCTCTTATACATAACTGCGTATGGGTACCACTGTTCTGTGTTTTGGTTTTTTTTTTTGTGTTCTTTCTTTAGTGAAGATGGAGACTTCTTTTGCTTCATTCTTATTATTATGATACCAAAGTATGTCATTAGTGCTATTTTGTACTTTCATTGCTTAGTACTTTTCTTATCTGTAGTAATGATGCCTTATATTATTTCTTTGTGTGTCGAGTAGTATCTCACCTAATGGACAGTTATTATATGTTTTTGTTATTGTAAAATTTAATAAAAATTATGTTTACAAAAAAAAAAAAAAAAGAAGGGGTAGATTTTCATATCTAATTTTTGTAAAGGACTACTGAAAAAAACAATACTGCCAAAATTCCTGTTTTCCAGGAATACTGATTTTAACAAAAATACCTTTTTTCTAAATGAAGTGTCCCTTTAATCCCTGTCTTTCCCCTGGCAATTCCATAAAAACAAGGTGTGCATAGTACAAATCTAATACAGAGTTTGGTTTTAAAGTTTTTAAGCAGTGTCCAAAATAAATCAATCTTAGGTAGGGTTCACATGGCAATAATGCGGGACGTATTTTGCCCAGCAATTACGCCATGTGCTCAGTAGCGGGAGCGGGGCAGGGGGGCCGCCAGCCCTCCTGCCCCATAGACATTCATTATTCGTGGCTAGTAATTGACATGTCACTTCTCTCTCCGCTTGGCGTATTGTCCGAGCGGGGAGAGGGGACGTAATCCATAGTTCTCTATGAGAACTGTGGATTACCGTAATGACTGGGACGTATCTCGCCCCGAATTTAGCGCAGTACGGCGCGAATTAAGGGGTGAAATATGTCCCATTTTAAGCCGTGTGAACATAGCCTTAAAAAAAAAAAATTGAAACAACATTGTCTTTGTGTATATAACTCTGATTCAGAAATGTGTCTCCATGCTTGTGGCTAGAAGCAGTCTGTGTGTATGCTGATCCTTCAGGCATAGTCTCTTGGGGTATGTTCACATGGCATGTTGGGTCCATTTTTAGATGCATGTTTGGATCTGTGTTTCGGACCCTAAACAGACCCAAAGACGCATCTAACAATGTGCAGTGTCATTTACATTGCTTACAATATAAAATATGCATCAGCGTTCAGATGAGTGATCGCCGATATGTGTTTTACATGCGCCTTTCTGATGTGTCTTTCGGATCCGTTCAAAGAACTGACGTCAATTCTTGGTCCGTTTGACGCATCAGGCACCCTATTTAAAACTATAGGGTGCATTTCTGCACACCTGCATGTTGGATGTGTTTTGGATGCGATTTACGCAGCGCTTTTGAATGGGTTTTTCGGTTCCAAAAATGGATCCAACACGCCGTGTGAACATAACCTTACGTATGTCACCTGCTTGCTTACCTGCTTGCAAAAGTGTACATACCCTATAATTTAAACTGTAAATACTTTAGAAACCAAAGGTTGCACAAAACTGTATGAGACGTCATAAAAAAAAATCTTAAGAATTGAAAGCAGAAGAAGCAATAATATAACAAGTGTTTATTACAAGTGAGAAACGGGATACCAAGCATTAATCTGCTAGATATATTTTAGTGCATTCACGCAATAAAGGTCAGTTACCAATAGGCATTTTGTAAAAGTCTACAGATCTTTTTCCCTGCTTTAAATTAGGGTGTGTCTGTAAAGAGCAATGGAAAGTTTCCTGTCTCAAAAATACAAATCACATCGTATAGGTGCGGTTTCTCAAGTGGGTTCTATACAAGTCAACGCCAGATACAGTTCCATTTCCTTTACAAATTGTGACAATAAAGCGTGAGACAGTGTCATAAACCTGTAACTATTCATAGTGATTGTTGGCAGTCGCGGACACACCTCAGTCTGCACTCAAGCCGTTTTACAGGAATGTAGAGCATAATTAGAATTTCAGCCCATCTGAGTAATGCAGTGGAATGTGTCCCAGAAACATTTTTCTTCTTCTTTTAAAATTGTACAGCTAAGCTACGAAAAATCGTTAGACTAATAACTCCAAAGTAAAACCTGCAAAGACAAGATGAAGGGAGCTTCTATCTTGGTTATACAAAGTCGAGTCACATTATTATGGCCACTTCCCACTTTTGATGTCAGTAGCACATATCCTATGAAGAAGTCACGTTGACTGAGCTGGCTAAGTGGGTATATAAAGTGTGCAATGGGCTGTCTTATACACATATCCCTCATTGCTTGTCATGGGTAAAGTGAATGTTTTATCAAACATACAAAAAGGGATAATTATTGGCTTTACAGCCAAGGGTGTCGGTATTTCTGAAACTGCGCAGTGTGTGAACTGTTCGCGTGCTGCTGTAGTGAAAGTTTATAGTGCGTGGACCAATGGCAGCACTGAAAATAAGTGATGTGGACACTGTGAAGCACCACATGCCATTGATGTGATCGTGGAACGTTGGCTATGAAGGTGTGCAACAATGGATTGACGTACTACAGTAGAGTAGCTTACCACTAAAATGAACCAGGAGGCTGCCAGACATGTATCTCAAACAACAGTTTAGCAAACTGTTCTGTGTATGGGGCTTCTAAGCAGATGGATAGTCACTACACAAAGGGTTACCTTCTCCAATGAATCACGTTTGTCTCAGGTGCCAAACACCTTGCTACTATTCCTGGAAGAACGCAAGCTGGTAGTGGCAGAGTTATAGTCTGGAGAATGTTTTTGTGGCATTCTCTGGGCCTGCTAATCCATGTGGAAGGAACTCTCAATTTTCCTGGGGAAGATAGGATCTTCCAGCAAGACAATGCAACATGTCATGGGTAATAATGTCTGAAATTGGTTGGAAGAGTATGACCAAGACTTCCAAGTATTACCCTGGCCCCCTCATTCTCCAGACTTGAACCCAATTAAGTATTTGTGGGACCACCTTGATTGTTGTGTTTTCTCTATTATTTTTCCGTCACATACCCTCCAGCACTGCGGTCAACATGTTTTCAAATACTTAAAAACACAAACACAAGGCCATACTTACAGCTCAATGGCTGGATAATGGACTAATTCCAGTAGGAGACAATATAAGCCCCAGTGATACCTGGGAAAAATATAACAGGTGAAGATAACTAATGAGCAGTTGTTCACACACCTACTAGGGAGGCAACTACCTAGTAAAAAACTGCACACTGGATAAGTACCAGTTCACACCAGTATGCAGAAAAGCCACAATAAAACACAGCAGAGACTGCACAAATGAAAAAAATACTGATAAAACATCCACTCATATACCTACTATCAATTGCTAGTATTACATTTGCATATAGATAAGACTATATACAGAGTGCCAATGTGCTGGGCAGCCCATCCAATCGAATAGTAGAGGCGTCATTAATTGGTTGTAAGCCAGCATGGTGTACCATATGTAACTGTATAAGTGGCATCCTTTACACAGCCTTATCTATATGAAAATGTAATACTATAAATCACCAACCAAGGATAGTTGTTGTGTGAGTGGTTGCTTAATCAGTATTTTTGCATTTGTGCAGTCTCCTCTTGTATAATACTGTGGCTTTTCTGCATACTGGTGTGAAGTTGTACTTATCCAATGTGCAGTTTTTTTTTTTACTACGCAGTTGCCCCCCTAGTGGATGGGTGTGTGAGCAATTACTCATTAGATATCTCTACCGGTTAGATTTCTCCCACATAGCATTGGGGCTTATATTGCCTCCTACTGGGATTAATTCATTGTCCAGCCATTAAGCTTTGAGTATTGTGTTTTTAAGTAAATAATGTTAAATTTTTCTGTAATATTTTTCTGTAAATGTCTTCAGATACCTGTACAACCTGCTACGAACCTTACTGAGCCCCTTCCAGTCAGTCTAGCTGCTATCTATGCTGCACACAGTGGTTACTCTTTATATTACCTGGTGGTCATAACAATGTTACTCGACTACGGGTAGACTTCTGGCACGGGCGCAAGTGTGTGCCATGCCATGCATTGCCATGCCATGCATTGCCATGCCATGCATTGCCATGCATGTCCCTTATAAATTATAATCAGAGCACAACACCAATATTCACTTTGGGACAGCTGCAGTCTCTCTTCTGGTATAGGGTCCTGCTGACTATCTGTACATACAACTCAAATTAAAGAAGAAAAATATCATTTTCTTTATATTTTAAAAATACTTTCTACTTTATGTTGCTCTACTACATAAAATATCATATTGCGTTTGAGGGTGTAACATTTAAAAATAAGGAACAGTTCAATGAGTATGAATACTTTTGCAGACCACTGTATAGTATGACCAAGGCTAGATGACAAAGAAAGCCAAAAAGGGACAATAGTCCCACGGACTCCAATACTTGTCAACATCCTCTTTAACTCTCTTCTCTTACAGCTTAGAAGACACAAGATCAGCTCAATAATAGATGTTCAATGGATCTGGCTTCTGGACGTCGCTACTACAGGGCAAATGTAGTATTACATACCAAACATTCGAATAATGGCTGCCCATGTAATATGCTCTTGCTCATAGGGGTAGTGGGCTACAAGAGAGCATCTCGCTCTCTGAAGTCTATTTTTGGAACTGGGTGAACAGATTTTTTGATGACGATATGGCTTCCATAGATCAATGTGGTTGTGAAGGTTCACTCCTACCTTTTCAGTTTCACGACTACATTTTATAATAAAGATATTGGCATAAATGTCCTCCACACACATCCAGTTGGACAAAGAGAGGGTGGTATCAGTCCACACCCAGTCCATGACAGCCCGCAGCTCCACTAAGAAGGGAACCAGACGGAATCTGCAATAAAGAGCAGTTTGTAAAAAAGTCAGAAACATTTCTTGAATTAAAAGCTGAAGATCTTAACACCTTGAAGACTTCTCACCCCTGGAAGAGGAAGAGGTTTACATGGTTGTACTTCTTGGTCAGGAAGTTGCCTAGAATGCGGGTTGGGTATCCACAGCGGATCTGATAGGCAGACAGAGCGAAGTAGATGCATTTTACAAAATACCACAACTGTGCCACAGTGTTCTGACTGAACATCCTGGAAAGCAGAGGAAATAAACTTATGTAAGCCATTTGCATTGATTACCTTAAAGGGATTGTCCACTTTATATGTATTTTTTTTCATCATGAATTTTTATTAGTTTTGCTATATAACATACAGATTAAAGGAAAACATTTTGCCTAATGTGGCAACATAACAAAACAGAGCCAAAGTGAATTGGATCAATTTCATAGCACAAGTGAGCATGACAAAGCCATAACAATACCCATACGTTCAAACATATTATACGACACAAGGTAACAAGACAGTCTCTCTCCTATTCAGTAGTGATTACGGTCTGATTGGCCATAATACAAATATAGGGATACATAATTAAAAGTTATTCTTTCCCTAGGAAATTGGATTTTTATAGTACCTGGGTGAAGTCCACAGATGCCATTTATTACGTATTTTATTTACTAAATGAGGTGGGATCGCTAGACATGTTTCAGCACTAAATTGTTGATTTACTCATTGTACTACTTCTTTAATCACTAACGGAGTGGGCAGTTTCCAGTAGTGAGTGATCACCATTCTGGTTGCTACCAGAACACTTTATATTGTTTTTATTTATCACGGAGATCTCAGGAATCAAACAATTTTCTAACATACATGTATTAAAAATTCTACTACCATATCTCTTCGATATAAAAGCAGTAGACTCCGATCTAGAAATGAACATAAATGGTACAGCCCACAATCCTGTCCATAGTAAGGGCTCCTATGGAGTAACTGGTGCAAACATGGTGGCAGTCATGTGACCACCTGATGTTCAGTTATCAGCAGGATCACATGACCTCTATAGCATAACTGAATAGAAATAAGCGTAGAATAATTATTAATATGGTTATTTTATTAACATCTTCACTATCTACTTGGATAACTGCTGTCTCTCTAGGGGATGACAAGTTTCTCCCCCAGACACTGGCAGTCATGATAAGATGCTGCTGGAGGTATTACTTCTTCTCAATAACCTACTGTTACATGGATACCAGGGGTCACATGACCTGAGTGTGGTGGTCACATGACTGTTTTGTCCATACAAAATGGGAGCCATTACTATGGACAGAAAAGTGAGCTATATCATTTTTTTTCTCTAGATAGAGGCCTATTCACTGGCATAATAGAGGCACAGGAGCAAAAATTTTAATACAGGTATATTAGAAAATTGTATGATTTCCGATTATATACATGATAAGTAAAGACGTTATAAAGTAGGCAACCCCGTTAAGTCCAAGGTGCATCGACGACACATGACTTGTGCTTTATACAGAGGTTCCTCACCTTTCAGTGACTGCTGGTAAGATGAAGAACATCCACACGTGAATACCTATGACCAGTATCACCTGGAAGATCAGCTTCCCAAGTACTGTTTTCCGCAGGTACAGAGCTCGATCTATCACCATGGTAGAGAACTGGATCAGAAGCATGACAAGAAAGGCTTCAGGGACCTGATCATCGGACAGTGACGATGTGATGTCGGCGGCTGCTGAATGTTTCTAGAAGGGAAAAGAGACTGCGACTATAGTGCATTCATGACCACATTGTTATTGCAAGACATTTGCAATTACTTACTCCAAATGCCCAGAACCCAAAGACTATGATGACAAAGTCCACCACATCAGCCAGGAACATGAGAGCATAGACATCAGTAGCTGCTCTGTACTTTGTATGAAGGATGTCGTGGAAGAAAGCTTTTACTGGTTTGTACACTCCTTGCACTCTGCAATAGGAATATGGATACATATAATCTCATATTGTAATCACACCTTAAGCACAAAGATCATACTGTAGTGACATTACAGAGAAAAATATAGAGAGTGGCCCGCACCAAATCGGATAAAAGCTGTGGAGCGTTATTAGAAAAATTGCCAATACAAGAATCAGAGGGGCAATAGTTGATAGGTTTCGGGCAATGCAGTGACTAAAGGCAATAAAACTCAACAGCTTTTATCCAATTTGGTGCTGACCACGCTGGATTTTTCTCTCTACTGTTACATACGCCTCTTGGAGCACAGTTCGCGGCTGAGGACTGTTCATTCTACTGCTATGAAGATGAGCTGGCTTCCCTGCCTTTTGTTCATGTAGTGACATTACCCACTATTAGGCACAAAAGGGCAGATGTGGCTGGCAAGCTATTTGATAGATTGTGTAGAATCTATGTTCACACACTACACCGTTTAGTCCCATTGATTAGCTTTAAACATGTAGGCAAAGGTAAAGACTATTACCAAATACATGGTGGTTCTGATTTTGCTTCATTTTGAAGCTATAACAGTTTTCATTTCCTGCTTGCGCACACAAGCTTCCCTAGGTTACCGAACTCCTGTCTCTGCTCTAGCAGCCCATTCAGAGATGGCAACGTCACTCCCTGCTGTGTCTTATTAGCAGTACAGGAGCTTGGTTATGTTTCTTACTAACAAGCTTTAACTATTTAGTGCTGTGTAGCTTCATGCCTGTCTATTAAGACCCCTCTATCACCAATGTCCCTCTAACAGGCTCAGCTACAAATAGCATAGCTAATATGCCAGTCACTGCTGTAGAACCATGCACAGCTTGAACAGGAAGTGGGAGCCTGAAGCTGGCTGTGAATAGCAGGCTCTGTGAAACAGCATGGTGAGAAGACCCCTTTAACTCTTTTTAATGCAAGGTGCAGCATAGAGAGGTTGAACATACAAAGTATGGCACGCACAGGGTATTATGTTGAAAAAATTAATGATTTCTTATAATTCAGTTATGTTTTCCTAATTCTTACCTCATACACTGGACAGATTTTTAATGTAGTTTACATTTTATTCAACCAAAAATCTGATGCAGGTCAAATGGCTAAAAGAAAAATCTCTCCAAAAGTGATATGTTTACATCTGATCAGCAAGAGTCATAAATGGCTCCATATTATTCTTAAGCTGAACATTTATGTGTAAACGTGGTATTCAGTCTCACAAACCAGCAAATAACAATGCAAAATACAAACCACTTACATACAGATGAAGAAATTCTCAACCTTCACCCCAACCATCTTCATTCGCACTGCTGCTGGCTTCTTTTTTTTCTTTTCTACATTTTGCTGCTTCTCCTTCGTGGCATCTAGGACAAAAGTAAAGATGACGTTTATGTCAGAACCCAGCATCCATTAAACTGTGAATTGTACATTAGATGAAGAACTCCCATTTAAAACTCAATATATTTTGCTTATTTGGACACAATTTGATTTCATATCACAGCAACAATGCTATCAAACCACAGCTTCATATGTATGGCTATGGAAGTAAAAGCTAACATACAAAGCACAGTGGTCCAAACGTTCTTAGTTCTGAAACAAATAAACCCTAAAGGTAGGTTCACATGGCTTAACTGCAGGGCGTACAGTACGCCCTGCAATTACGCCAGGTGTTCGGGAGTCGCGGCGCGCGCGCGGGGGGGCAGCAGCCCGCCGGACCATAAACTGTCATTACTCGCGGCGCGTAAGCGCCGTGAATAAATGACATGTCAATTATCTCCCCACGCCTACAATACAATCGTATTGTACGAGCGGGGAGAGGAGGCATAATCCATAGTTCTCTATGAGAACTGTGGATTACCGTAATGATTGGGGCGCATTTCGCTAGTATTAGAGCGCAGTACACTCTCAATACGTGACGAAATGCGTCCCAAAATAAGCCGTGTGAACTTACCCTAACAATTTGGTAATTCACATTCACATGGGTTTTCATCACATGCAATGCAAACACAAACCAACAACCATAAAACCAGAATAAAACATTTCTACACTCATGGACAAAGAAAAATAAGGCACCCAGAGAGAAATGTTAGATTGCTTCAAAACTCGGCATGCAGTTATGCCTCAGGCAGATACGTAAATGGTCACATGTGTTGCCTGATTAAACACTGATATCTGCCACAAGCGAGCGTAAAAGTGCATTCCCTGCTGCCCTGCAAAAAAGGCTCTCAGAGGCTACTTCAGGGTAGTGTACATCTTGGTTGGAGATCACCAACTACATGACTCTACAGTGCAATTGAAGACATTTTGCCAGGTTAACAAACTTTAAGGGCATGTCCACACGGCACGGGTTTTCGGCCGTTTTTTCGGTCTGAAAAACGGCTGTAAACGGGCTCCTATGGAAAACGTTTCTGCCCGGTGGTTTTTCCGCCCGCGGGCCGCTCGAAAGAAATTGAGCATGTACATTCTTCCGTCCGGTTTTCGGATGGAATATGTGCATGTCAATGTGAGAAAAGCCGTCCCCCCCGCGGCCGTGTGCACGACACACAAACCGATCGGTATTTGTCCTCTGCCGAGGGGACATGCCCTAAGACAAAAACTACATCAATGGACTGAGAGAAGCAGGATGGTCATTTGCACAAATATCCCACCTACTAGACTGTTCTGATCAAGCTATTAGGAGGTTTTAGGAGTAGGGGTTACATAAGAACATGCACACACAGCAAACAGGACTTGGATAGCCCAGAGAGACCAACAGTAGAGAGGGTCATTGATCTGCTGAGCATTGTAGCCCTCAAAGATTCCAGTGCCACCATCCAGACACAGGTCACACCTTTATTACACACCCTCATCTCTGCCCAGACAACTTGCAAATGCTTAGCAGAAGGAAATCTGGTATGTCAGCGCCTATTACATGTCCTGTTATTGACAGCTAGTCACTATCATCTTCATTTACAGCTGTGTCATGAGCAAGAAACCTGGATAGCTACGGTGTGGAACCATATCGTCTTTAGCATCAAACCAGGTTCTGTTTGGGATTCAACAACGGTTGGGTTTGAGTATGGAGGCCTCATGGTAAGCACTTCAATCCTACATTTGCTGTGAAGCGACACACTGCCCTATCTGCTGGTGTGATGATCTGGGGAGCCATTGCATATGACTGTCAGTGACCCCTGTATCACTACTAGGGGCCACATGAGACATGAGTCATATGGCCACCCTGCCTCATCTCATATCCAGTTAAGATGTAGCACAAAGGGTAATAAAGCCTCCTTTAAATTGTTCAGTTTTCCAACAACCCCTTCTTGGTGAGTTATTTTTTTTTTGTCAATGAGTGTACACCATCTCTTTGCAGAGTCCCACCTTTGTCTTACTATATTTACTATTTTGCCATAGGCAAACTTAAACTCTATCAGTTCTCAATCTATAAAACACTAAAACCTAACTTTTATTATGTTTAACACTTAACCTCTATACACACTATTTAAAAACCTGATTTCTAACCTCTCAATTATTCCCTTCCTACTTCTGAAGGAATAACTCCCTTTCTATTATCAAGTCTGGTGGAACCAATCCCACCTACTAACAGGAAAAACTTATATATACGGTAACTTACTAACTCCAATAAGGGATCCCAAGCCTTCTACTTGGGCAGTTATCCCCACCTTTGTCTGACTCGCTTGTCTGTGACTCTCCTCTCCTACGTCGACGCAACAATGAGCTGGTGCTTCCCTTGGGATCTGGATCTTCTGATAACTGGATATCACTTTCATTCTCCTTTTCCTTCTGAGGTTTCTCTGCCGGTTCCAAATCCTTCCGATCCCATAATCCATAGCTCTGAAAGATAAGTAAATCAGTCATGTTAATTTTAGAGTAACAACATAAAATGTATAAACTGAAGCAATCAATGCCAGATTTGGTCCTAGTATGTACCCAAGTGTGGCCATAGTTGAAACATCTGCCTCTTTATGCCAAATTAACGGATAATGCTAGAACACGGGAAGATTTATCTAGCTAGTATGAATATTTTGTATGCATAACATATCTGATGTGAATGTGGACTGGTATAGGTGCTGGTTTTCTGATGAGAGTAAATTATTTCCGGCTTTACTTTAGAAGGCTCCTTAAATGACTAGATATACATCTGTAGGCAATGCACCAACTTATATTGCAGTGAATTGTGTAATTTTTCCAAACACAAGGGTAGGCATAGTAGACAACTTCCTTACCATGAGCAGAGATCGATGGAAGAAAAGCGTCAGAAGTTGGATGAGATCGTATTTGATGTAGGAATCGCTTTTCTCCAGTCCGAGGATGCGAGGAGGGAAAAATGGCTTCCCCTCATAGCGCACAAGTACTGTATCACTATTCCATGGAAAGAAACCAAACTGACACAGGTATTTGATCACCACCATTATCTGCAGAATGAGATTTAAGTATTATTTTCTGAATGTAGAGAGATTAAGTTTTAATTTATTTATTTTTTTATTCTTTTTTCTGCACTTAATTATGGGGGAAGCCATCTTGCACGCTTTTAACTGCATTTAAAGATATAATTTACAGCAGGTACATGGACCATGGATCCTATGAACAGGAGATGATTCACTGACTTATGAAAGAGATCAGTGTGAAGAGAGGAGGAGAAGGAGAGCGGTGACTATTTCCTAATGTGAATACTGGATCCTCAGTTCTCTATATACAAGTGTCACCTTTCATTATCATCAATGGCAATATTACAATGAGGAGACTGCTGAGATGTGATCTCCACAGAACAGGAAGCTTCAGCCTTTTATTAGGCATCGTAGCCAAAGTGAAAACTGTAGATTTTCATGATTTTTATTACATATATAGTAATGTAAAAATGTAAACCTGTAGAGTGACCTGAAGAGGAGTTTGCCTACAAGGTATCCCAGAAATATTGAGGAACTGAAACACAATTGCTGGCAGGAATGGTGCAAAATTCCTCTTCGTTGTTGTACAAATTATTTGCAGCTACAGGAAAAATTTGATGGAGATAATTGCTGCTTATGGTGGGATCTATAGGTTATTAAATTCAAGGGTCAACTTATTTTTTCTCCCTGTACTGTGGATGTGTACTTAAATGTTCTCAATAAAAGGCGTGAACAGTACAACTTTGTGTGTGCGTTATTAGATGTTGTTTGTCTATATTTGTAACTTAGATAACAATTAAATCATATTTTATCATTGCAGAAGCTCATGAAATACCATAGGGTTAATATTTTGTTACAACGGTACATACATATACAAGAAATCATTAGAATATGTCAGAAAAACTTTACATTTCTACTGCCGGCTCAAATTGGACCAGGTCATTTGCTGACTGGATAGAGCCTCTGATTCTCATGTATTATTGTGGTCCAGTAATAAAACTTAATACAGGCTTACTGTCATCACACATATCATAATGATGCAAAACTAGCATTAATCAGAATACAATTATAACATACCTCTGTAAAAATAATAGCAGTCATCCAAAAACGTTTGCTTGGCCGATTTATTGACAGCATGGCCCATAAGAAGACCAGGATGGGAAGAAAAAGCGAGATGAGCGATGCGCTCACCATGTTGTTGAGGACGATGATGAAGTAGCAAAGTAATTCGGAGTGTGCTGCTATCAAGTGGTAAATGGCAAACAAAAGCCTTAATGGCCGGCTCTGTGTCCTGAAGAAGTGCTGCGAGTCTGAGAGTTCAGGAAACATGAGTGGCCTGTTGTAGGGAAACATGCAATATGACGAACACAGGATGCTTAAAAAGGTTTTCCCATATCAGACTTTTATAGCATATCAATAGAATAGGTCTTAAATGTCTGATAGGTGCAGGTCCCATCTCTGAGATCCAGTCCTGCCTATTGAACAGGCCCTGAAAGTCTTGGTGCAGAAAAGAGAAAAGGTTGCGCTTGCGTGGCACTTTTTGCGCAATACTTCCATTGTGTTCTATGGGAGAATAATAATAATGAACAATCACAGCTTCCTCTTCATTCTGCACCAAGACTTTCGGAGGCCAGTTCTCAAGATAGGTGTGTGCCCCAGAGGAGGTGCCCGCACCTATCAAGAATTTATGACAAATCCAATTTCTGTGTCATAAACAGCTGAGATGGAAACAGCCCTTTAATGAAAGAAACATTAACTAGATAAGAACATGACCTGGTAAAAACTGTACAGCAGACATAACAGGAATGACTATTAGTGAATACCTGCAGAGCAGTAGTTCGCTAGCCGTGCGAGAGCGTTTTGTTGGCTGCATTTCCAGGGAGCCTTTATCTGACGGAGATTCCTCCCAACCGACAGCGGCAGACACCTGCTCCATACTGTTACTGCGTGTGTTGTAGCCCGTAGTGAGTGGCGTGATTATGTCTGTACAGTCTGCCATGCTGCTGAGGCCCTCCTCTTCTTCACAGCCACTAAGGACAAGAAGGCATTAGGCGCACAGGGCGAACTTACTGCATTTATACCCAGTGTTTAGACCAATATACTTACCTTGAACCCACGCTAGTCTGTAAATCACCGCCCTGGCCAGTCTCATAGAGAGAGGCAAGATCTTTTCTATGCACATCCTCCCCCTGGAATGGGTTAAAAAAAAAAAAAATCAATGAGCTGGTAATTTGTCACAATGGATTCTGAACCAAAATAACAACTATAATATATTCTACAATACTGAAAAAAATCAACCTAAAACCGTCATTTTCACATTACCTACAGAGCATTACATTTTTATCTTCTCTTTCATCTGTCTTTTTAGCCTCATTAACCTCAATTTGTAACTCTTTATCCACAGACCATAGATCAAAAGTTGTAGACACCTGGTCAACTTTTTTTCTTAAAGGGGAAGTATCACCAATGCTTTTCTCCTTAATAATTGAAACCAGATAATACAAATGTTTTTCTTAGCGGTTTTTATTTTCTGATTTTTTAACCATTTTTTTTGTACAGAGGGCAGCCATCTTGCATGTGATGCTTTTATCAACATTTAGAGATATGCATTAGGACAGCTATATGGCCAATAAAAATCCTGTGAACATGTGTGGGCTCACAGTCTTCTATGAGAGAGTGCTGTGAGTATGCTCTGTGACCTGGGAAGACGTCACTGTGCAGGGTGGTGGGAGAAAGGGAGCTTTGACCATCACCTACTGTGAATGCTTGATCCTATGTTATCTATGAATATGTGTTATGTGTCATTGTAAGGGCTTGTTCACACGTAGTTTTCACTCCGTGTTAACTACGCTTTTCAGATCCGTCTCGGGGACCGACAGGACGGACCCAGAGAGGGATCTAAACAATTAGCAGTCAGTTTATCACTGTGGGCTATGTCGGTCCCCGAGATAGATCTTAAAAGCGGATGTAACACAGAGTTAAAACTCCGTGTGAACAAGCCCTAATCCTGACTGTGATGATAATAAGGAAATTCCTGAGAAGTGATCTCAAGAGAACAGGAAGTGTCAGACTATTATTGGACTTAGAGGTCACAGTGAAAACTGGAGGATTTCAGGAATTTTTTTAAAAATACAGTATAGATATTGAAATTTAATTTTTTTTTTTTAAATTCTTAATATATTTAACATTAAAACAGGATTTAAACAATGTGTCATTTTCTCATGACACATTATCTTTAAAATGACAAAATTAGGGGACAGAATGAAAGGAGCTATGACTATAGTAACAGACTACATAAGATTTGTCTGTAATAGGTTACCATGGACAAAAAGGCCTATTTGAGAGCTGCAGGGTATAGGAAAGTTTGGATCAAAATGATTTGCAAAGTTGCTTAATTATAGATGCTTTGCAGATGTGACCTTAACCTTCAAGGTAAAACACAGCTGAACACTGTAGCACAATAGGCTGAACTGGATGGACGTCTGTCTTTTTTGGCCTTACAAACTATGTACGGTAACTATGTAATGTGGAGGCAAAAGAGCCATAAATCCTCTAGAAACTAGTATAATGACAAGTGAGTAAATAAATGTGTCATGTTTACCAGTTAGGCCCCATTCACATCACAATCTCGTCTTTTCTTCATGGTATTTGTCGGGATACCGTAAAAATTAATCTCGATGGATCTTGCGGCGCTTCGGCAAAGGAGCCATTAACTTGTATAGGGCAAATGTCCACTACTTTTTTTTGTCTGGTGCAGGAACTGGACAAGTTTGCTAAATAGGACAAACATAGTTCTAATTGGACTATGTTTGACCTATACAAGTCAATGGCTCCTTTGCTGACCTGCCAACGTAGCCATCGGGATGAATTTTTATGGTATCCTGATGGATAGCAAGAAAGAAAGGCAAAATCATGATGTAAATAGGGCATTACAGGTAGATCTAAGATTACAATTGCATTACAAATTCATTAGAAGAACAATGTACCTTTGACAACTTTTGGGTTAAAATGTATCTCTCAACCCACAACACTGTAGACCTATCCACATACTGCTTGGTAAGAGTGCCCAGCCAGTCTATGAGACCATCCAACATAGCAAGAAAGAGGACCCAGAGGAACTTCAATATGTCAAGTATACGTTGTACCACATTACTTCCACCTAAAATACGGAACAAATTTAAAGAGAATACAAATGTAGAGCCAAACACAGCAAAGCCCAATAAATGAATACAACTTTCTCTAACTTGAGCTCCAAACACTCATAAAAAGAACAAGTCATGCACAGTCTTCACTTCCTGTAATAATCTGCAGTAACAATTTGCGATTCAACAAATCTAACCCTCCTGCGTGGGATTCTTTGGAGTCTTATAATCCGGTCTTGAATCATATTTAAGCTTAGTAATATTTCAGTTAAAGAGCATAAATTAAAGCGTCTCACTAATAGTTTCTGCATCTGATGACTTTAAACCATGAGATTAACTTTTAGTCTTATACTGCTACATCTATCTCCAAAGACGCAGTCGTAGACCAGGCCTTTAAATTAAGAATTTGGTGACGAGACAAAGAAAACACTAACTGGTTCAAGTCTGTATTAAGCAGTTGTCGTCACGTGTTATTAGTGGCTTCTGATCATACAATCCGGAGTATGTGCTGACATAGTAGTGGGCCAGTGATTTATGACAGAATGAGCCATGTTACATTTCCATGTTATTATTGGAAAGAGCTAAGCAGTATCTTTTATTTTATATATATGGTGGGTTACATATGAAAACCTGTACAGAGAACATGTATATAGTGATCTCCACATCCACAAGGGTTTAGTTTTAAATGGGTTGCTCTGGATTCTAAAAACAAAAAATAGATATTTTTTGCTAGGATTAATGTTACTCTTGTCTATTGACTGTGTCCAGTATTGCAGCTTAGTCACATTACCTTGAATAGGATTGAAATGTAATACCAGATGTATCCCATAGATAAGTGTGGTGCAGTTTCTGGGGAAGAAAAACAGCCCCATTTTTCAACACTTAAAAGGGTTTTCTCACCATGCGATTTTACATAGTCACAGGCAGCTTCAGACTTACACTGCCTGGTCAGTCTATGGTTGGTTTTACATCAGTGATTAGCATATTAACCTCCTCTATAACTAGCTGAGCTGTACAGAGACATAAGTGCAGGAGATTTCATTTGTAAGTAACAAAACTACAGAGCTCCAAGGAGTGAAAATAAGTGTTTTTCAAGGGTAAACAATCTAATCTTGTTAAAGATAAAACTCTGCTCCATCTGACCATGGCGACGTTACTCTCTGATCTCTGCCTAATCAGAAAGGGAGAAATGGATGATAACCAAGAGACAATTTTGTGCACTCAGAGCAGATAAAATCTCTCTTATCTCCTGACCAGGGCAATATCAAAGGAGCAATGTATTTAGTAAAAGTCTGGATTTAGCGTTCCCTACATGTTGAAAGATAATCATTGTGTGAGAAGACCCCTTTAAAACACCTTTACTTCACAGAAACAGAAGAAATACATCTGAATAAACTTGATTACTTTCAGAATTTCTTAATTCCTGCTGTTGCCTTTGAACACACTTCTTACAGAGTGTATTGTGACAATCAAAATGGGAGTTATGTAATACCAGTGCCTTCACTCCATGCAGATATACATCTAATGTCTTCCTCACCCTGCTCCCCATCCAGAACCTCCTCTTCTGGCTCAGTTAATGACTCCTCCTGGTTCTCATTCATTGGCTCTCCTTTTTGAAACCAAAACGATAAAGACAACAGGTCAGACTGATTTCATATAAAATATAGTTCTAATTTTTCCTGCAAATGTTGCATTCTTAAAACTCTTTGCAATCATAAAGGAGAAACTAGGGAGACAGACTTAAAGGCCTAACAAAGGGTACATTTGATACCAAAATATGGGTGCAATACCCAGACCTCTTATGGTTCGATGAACCAAATTTGGATAAACCTGATGTCCTTCAGCGTTCAGACTTTGTTTCAGCTGTACAGTAAGAGGACCAAGTTGATCAGACATGTCCCTTAGTTTCTTTATAAGACTAACATTTAGAGGGAATTAACCTAAATCACAAATCACTCCAAAGTAATTTTACGTGGGCTTCTAGGTTTCTGTGCCTTTTATTTTAGACATGAATACAAAAGTCAGATCAAATAATAAAAGTACCTTTTTCATCTACCGATGCCGCTTTCTTCATTACGTGTCTCATCTTCTCTGGGTCCGTCCTCCTTTTCTGATGTCCTTTTCGTTCTTTTAAAGCAGTTTTGGCGCTCGTGACCCAGGCCTGATATGCCAACTAAGTATACAAGAGTTGAAAAATACAGCTCAAAGAGAGCCTAGCAATTAAGGAGAATTCACAAATGTACAAGAGAATGATTTGATATAATCTGTGCAAGTAATACTGTGTATGTTTGTATGTATATTGAAACATTATGGGCAACATTTTCCAACACGCCAATGCCAGTTTTTTGGTCTATTTTGCGCCTAAACCATTTTTGACACCATATTTTATTCATAGTAAATGAACTGTTGTACACCAAAACTAGGCACATTATACGCCAGGCATGACACATTGTAATGCGCCTAAAAATTATACGCTGTGCGCCTCCATAACGCAATGCGCCTCTTGAGGCGCATTACATATACTAGTAATGATACCTTATGCGTCTCCGTTGCGAAATGCGCCTCAAGAGGAGCACTATATACACTATCAATGATGCGCTATGCGCCGCGATTTGCACAATGTGCCATGATTTGCGCAATGCGTCTTTTCAAGCGCATTAAGTTTACCTGACATGAAATTTTTGAGAGTATCAGACTTTCTAGCACACTTTACACAGAGTGAACCAGTCCAAAGGATAAACACGTCGTCCACATAACGGAGCCAGAGCTTGATGTATTGGCTCCATTCACTGTGTGACATGCCTGGTCTCAACAGCCTCCAGGAATATGTTGGCATAACTTGGGGTGACAGGGGACCCCATTGAAGTCCCCTGTCGCTGCAAGTAATAATCCGACCCGAACCTAAAGTAGTTCTTGGTAAGAATAAACTCCAACAACTCAAGTACAAACCCAATAAACTCATTGGAAAGCTGAGGGTTCTCCATAAGTTGCCTCTATCCATAGTGTTTAGGGATCTTAGGAGATATCATTACTAGCCCGTTGGGATCTGTGCAGGTTAAGCGATGTGGCGCATGCGTAGATAATTACCCTGTATCTAGAGAATCCATGTTTGATGAGGGCATGTAAGGTTGTCTCTTTATGATTTGAGAAAATAAATTTGCTAGTTTATTTAAGGTAATATGGAAATCATTTGATTTCATTTTAACTATGTTTGTTTTAAATCTATTCGAAATGTTGCGAATTGGACACTATGGTCTGGTCTGAGAGCTGTGAGGTTGTACTGCCCGGATCATGCTGAACATCGCATTCATATGAAAGCGGCTAAAAGAGACTGAGCAATGGACCCCAGGTTTTGCTAATATGTTTATTTCTGCACTAAAGGAACTGTATGTCATTGTTCATGTGCGTGTGAAAAAGTTCTCCAGTATTAAAGTGATGCATAGCTATACCAGCAGTACTCGTTGAATGTGCTGATATTAATGTAGGTGAGGACCTGTGACTGACTGCTGAGGCTGCCGTGGGCTTTTAAGTGCTAGTTATATATTTAAAAATGCACAGTTTCCAGAGCATGGAGCAGATACCAGGAGACAGGCCAGTAAACCAGGAGACGTGGAGGGTGCATAGGATGGCAACAACCCAGCAGCAAGACCGCTACCTTCTCCTTTGTGCAAGGAGTAACAGGAAAAGCAATGGCAGAACCCTGCAAAATGACCACCAGCAGGACACTAATATCCATGTGTCTGCTCAAACTGTCAGAAACAGATTCCATGAGGGTGGTATGAGGGCCCGACGTTAACAAGTCGGTGTTGTGCTTACAGCCCAATACCATGCAGGGTGATTGGCATGTCGTACTGCATGGTTCACACTGAGCACATGTGACAGAGTCTGGAGACACCGTGGAGAACATTCTGCTGCCTGAAACATCTTCCAGCATAACCGGTTTGGCAGTGGGTCAGTAATGGTGTAGGGAGGCATTTCTTTGGAGGGCCGCACAGCCCTCCATGTGCTAGCCAGAGGTACCCTGACTGCCATTAGGTACTGAGATGAGATCCTCAGACCCATTGTGAGACCATATGCAGGTGCAGTGGGCCCTGCATTCCTTCTGATGCATGACAGTGCTAGGCCTCATGTGGCTGAAATCTGTCAGCAGGTTCTGCATAATGAAGGCATTGATGCTATGGACTGGCCTGATCATTCCCCAGACCTGAATCATGTTGCATGTCTCATTGCAGCCACCAATGTCACGTTGCACCACAGACCGTCCAGAAGTCGATCCATGCTTTAATCCAGGTCTGGGAGGAGATCCCTCAGGAGAACATCCAGCACCTCACCAGGAGCATGACCAGGATTATAGGGGGTCATACAGGCATGTGGAGGCCACAGACACTATTGAGCCTCATTTCCTTGTCTTGAGGTATTTCCACTTAAGTTGGATCAGCCCAAATTTTGATTTTCACTTTTGATTTTGAGTATCATTCCAAATCGAGACCTCCAGGGGATATTTTTTGATTTTCATTGATCATTTTTGTTTTTTATTGTCATTCCACTATGTAATGAATAAACAACTGCAACTGAAATATTTCATTCTTTGAGATCTAGCATGTGGTATTTTAGTGTTCCTTTTTGTATTTTTTGAGCTATATATATATATATATATATATATATATATATATATAACATAACACACACACACACACATATATACATATATATATACATACATACATATATAGCAGACCACGCCCCCTGATTACCTGGAGCAGCAGGCTTTTGAAGGCCTCCAGGGCCATGCCAAAAACCTGCTCTGGAACATGGGGAGTAGACACCCACCCAACACATTGCCTACTCCCAATAAGAGCCGACCCAGAAATGGCTATAGACGGCCGCCAACCGCATACTGTGACTGACAGCATAAATGGATGGCTCTTATCCACCAAGGCCTAGGTACCCTTGGTGGCGTGTTGCTTGTGGATCTTCTGTACAGCTTCACTTAGTGGCAGAAACATGCAACTGCTTGCTGTCGCTCTGTCACATTTCCTTCCCCTCTGATAAAGGCCGTAGCAATTTGTCACCTTGTGCCTTCCTCCAGGGTCAAAGCTCCTACTTTGCGGCAACATCTTCCCTACATCCTCAGGGGCAGGGACAACACTTTCCATGCACAGCTCAGCTGTGGGCTCACACCATGCACTCCTCCCCCACTGAGCAACTGACAGGTCATAGCCACTTACAACCAGTGGTGTAACACATGCACACTCTGCAACAATGTCAACACCTTCAGCACGTATGCCGACATTCACAGGGCTATTCCTGAAAACCTCACTATCAGCGCTATCAGACCTAGTAGCCTTTTCCCACACATAGACTAGCTTGGTATTGTGCCCACTGGGCAGTTTCTTCCCTATTTTGGGTCTCATATAAGCAGGAGACCCTTGGTTGGATCCAGCAACCCCACTTACTTCACCAGAGACAGTAATGACATCAACCCTCTCAGGGTCACTATCCACCATTGCTCTTAGGGGCGCACCTAAGCCCCAACCTGCTACCTCTTTGACTGCAGGATTACAATGAGACCACAACTTCTCTTCATCCCAAGGTCTCTGGCCCTCACTGATTATCTCCTGACCCTGAAGCTCAATCTCTTGGTTACTAGCTGTCACCTGAATTATCTCAGTGACAACTTCTGCTGCACTAGGACCCACTGTGGCCCCCATAGCATGCATGCTAATTGCAGGGTTCCCACGGCCAACCTCATCACTGATGTCAGGTTTTTCCCATTCAGACAAAGCGCCTCTCCTAGAACGCTGTTCAGACATTGCTGCAATGGCCCCTTCATTAATGTCCAGTGACACACTCCCCTGTGCACACCTCTCATTACTCCTGTGAAACCGACTTACTGTACTAAAATATGGATACATTTCCTCGATATCCTCTGTAACTCTCTCCAAGGGAGAACTCTCAGTGTACCTGCTAGTTACCTCTGGGTCACTGCTGACAACAGCTACATATAGGAAACCCTTGCCATTTACCTCAGTTTCCTTACTAGGGATTTCCTTACCACCTGAGGGGTCAAACACACTGACCTGACCCTCACTAGCGCTTGAGCCTACATCCCCCTCCACTGCAGTCTTTCTGACCACTGCAGTAAAAGCTACTGGAAATACAGCAACCATTGGAGCAAGTTACCTCAGCTGCACTACAGGTATCAGCACGATCTTTCTCTTCAATATGGATTTTCATCACAGATCCCCTTCTCTGTAATATACTGATCGGGGCTGCACACATAATCTGCCTTGGCGCACAATTTTCTTTTTCAAACTTATTTTCATCACTCCCATTTGAACAATCAACATCATCCTTACTCTTTAGCACTGACACACTACAGCATCCACTCCTACACTGCAACTGAGACTCTTCACAGAGTGTTTTTTCCCCTTGGTAACTAACCAGCACATTCACACTCATAGTCCCCTCATACATGGTAGCAGAGCCCTCATACACAGCACCAGAGCAATCACCTTCATGGGAGGCTGTTTCTCTATCAGGCAACACACTTGTAGAGTTCCCATTAAAGCAGGCAACCATCTCTCTGGGAGCAACAAGAGCAGAACATAACTGCTGGTTACCCATCACAGGACACACATCACCTGTGCTACTTGGGCTGCTCTCCCCTATGACCTCTAGAGGCGCACTAGCGCTAATCTCCTTTGCTGCTCTGCCTGCAGCAGCCTGTTCACACATTGCATTTTTTCCCACACAGGGCCGCTCCTGAGCTACACCCTGCTCCTGCTTTAGCAGCTACTTCACACTTGGCCATTACTGCAGCTGCACCACCTCTAGCTGCTTGTTCACACAGGGCCGCAGTACCTGGGGCTAACTTTGTGCTACAGCTAACAGCCCCCTGCTCAGACTGTGTGACATGGCTATGTGTTACGCATATATTTAACACATTAGTAGCATTTTCAATATGCACTATTGCATGCAAGGAACCAAGTCCTTCAGACTCTGCAAGTCCACTGCTCTCAGGACTCTTCTGGCTTGTCAGCATATTTGGACCTCCGTCTAGCCCAGCCAAGTCCTCACATATATCATGCATATGACCTACAGTCCCATAGCACATAACCAACCCCACTGGAGCAGTCTTACCAGGTATGATGGCTTAGTTCAGTCTGGATTGCTCCTGCTGACTGTCCATGTCAGCCTGGGGTGGGGCTCCATTCACCTGAAGCTCCGGGGCTTGCAGCTGTGACCTCTCTAGCCTCCTCCTGAGAGGGCAGTCAGGAGCACAACTCACTGCTCTGTGGCACCTCCAGCACGGCTCCTTCTGCTGGTTGGTGGTAGCAGGCTCCTGCTGCTGAAGTTGGTTGCCCATGGCAACGGCAGGACACAGGTCCCTCTGCAACTTGGCCGCTCTAGACGTAGACTCCTTCTTTGATGGACGACACAGCCTCCTGGTCACAGGACAACTGCTCAAGCTGTCAGGTTGGTTGCCCGTAGCAACGGCTTTCCCCACTACTGGCTTTGCATCCTCCTGCACACAAACAGTCCTTGTTAACCCCAGGCATGCCAAAATCTCCATCTTCAGTTTGGAGTAGTCTCTTGCATCTTGAAGGGACATGTCACAATACACCCTCTGGGGTCTCCCAGTCAGATAGGGTGCCAGAACGTCTGCCCACTGCTCTGGAGGTAGGCTCTCGCTTACTGCCACCCGCTCAAACGCTGCAAGGAAGACCTCCACATCTTCCCCTGCGGTCATCTTCCACATTGCCCTTTGTACAGCACGTCGGGCTCTCTCATTCGTTCTCTCATCCTCTGGGTTCTCCCTTGGTGACACAGCCTCTCTCTTGGTATTCAGCTTTGCCTGGAGCCTCAGATTGCACTCTCGCTGCTCTGCTATCTGCTGGGCCCACAGCTTGTTCATCTCCTGCTGCTGGGCGGTGGCCTGCATCAACTGGGCCAGCAGCTCCTTCATGGCAAACAAACTTTTTAAGCAGCAGTAACAGTCTCTTAATGAACAAAGTCTCTTGCACACACAGTCAGGCAGCTGGCCCTTTAACTTTCAGTGCAGCACCACTTCACCTGTGCCAATTCTGCTCAGTCTATGCCAATTATGCCCGCATCCTCCACCATATGTGACAACTCACATGCCTTCGGCCGCCATCTTGGCTCGGCCCGGGGGTCATTCAGCTCTGGGATCGCCGTTTTTCTATAAATGGGCTGGCACTCCAATATATAGCACTCCAACACCAGGCTCAGTTTTATACTGGCCGCAGCCAGCTTTATTCAGGCTCCGGATAAACGTACAGCAACCAAACATAAACAAAACCTCGGCCGTCTAGTCACTACCTAAACACATACAGTGAGTCCCTCACTACCCTTTGATCTGTGTCTACAACACAGGACCACCAAAACCACAGTACTCCTAATGTTGCAATACCAGCCTGGGGGCCAGAGCCCTTCTCCTTGGCTCCTCTGCTGCTCCACTCCAAATAGCAGACCACACCCCCTGATTACCTGGAGCAGCAGGCTTTTGTAGGCCTCTAGGGCCATGCCAAAAACCTGCTCTGGAACATGGGGAGTAGACACCCACCCAACACATTGCCTACTCCCAATAAGAGCCGACCCAGAAATGGCTATAGACAGCTGCCAACCGCATACTGTGACTGACAGCATAAATGGATGGCTCTTATCCCACCAAGGCCAGTACCTTTGGTGGCGTGTTGCTTGTGGACCTTCTGTATAGCTCCACTTAGTGGCAGAAACATGCAAGTGCTTGCTGTCGCTCTGTCACATTATATATATATATATACACAGTACAGACCAAAAGTTTGGACACCCCTTCGCATTCCAACAGTTTTCTGTATTTTCATGATGATAAGGCATCACACTGAAGGCATCAAAACTATGAATTAACACATGTGGAATTATATACTTATCTAAAAAGTGTGAAACAACTAAAATATGTCTTATAGTCTAGGTTCTTCAAAGTAGCCACCTTTTGCTTTGATTACTGCTTTGCACACTCTTGACATTCTCTTGATGAGCTGCAAGAGGTAGTCACCTGAAATGGTTTTCACTTCACAGGTGTGCCCTGTCAGGTTTAATAAGTGGGATTTCTTGACTTATAAATGGGGTTGGGACCATCAGTTGGGTTTTCATAAATCAGGTGGATACACAGCTGAATGGACTGTTAGAATTTCTATTATGGCAAGAAAAAAGCAGCTAAGTAAAGAAAAACGAGTGGCCTTCATTACTTTAAGAAATGGAGGTCAGTCAGTGCGAAAAACTGGGGAAACTTTGAAAGTGTCCCCCAGTGCAGTGGCAAAAACCATCAAGCGCTACAAAGAAACTGGCTCACATGAGGACCGCCCCAGGAAAGGAAGACCAAGAGTCACCTCTGCTGCGGAGGAGAAGTTCATCCGAGTCACCAGCCTCAGAAATCGCAGGTTAACAGCAGCTCAGAATAGAGACCAGGTCAATGCCACACAGAGTTCTAGCAGCAGACACATCTCTACAACAACTGTTAAGAGGAGACTGTGTGCAGCAGGCCTTCATGGTAAAATAGCTGCGAGGAAACCACTGCTAAGGACAGGCAACAAGCAGAAGAGACTTGTTTGGGCTAAAGAACACAAGAAATGGACATTAGACCAGTGGAAATCTGTGCTTTGGTCTGATGAGTCCAAATATGAGATCTTTGGTTCCAACCACCGTGTCTTTGTGCGACGCAGAAAAGGTGTACGAATGGACTCTACATGCCTGGTTCCCACTGTTAAGCATGGAGGAGGAGGTGTGATGGTGTGGGGGTGCTTTGCTGGTGACACTGTTGGGGATTTATTCAAAATTGAAGAAATACTGAACCAACATGGTTACCACAGCATCTTGCAGCGGCATGCTATTCCATCCAGTTTGCGTTTAGTTGAACCATCATTTATTTTTCAACAGGATAATGACCCCAAACACACCTCCAGACTGTGTAAGGGCTATCTGACCAAGAAGGAGAGTGATGGGATGCTACGCCAGATGACCTGTCCTCCACAGTCACCAGACCTGAACCCAATCAAGATGGTTTGGGGTGAGCTGGACCGCAGAGTAAAGGCAAAAGGGCCAGCAAGTGCTAAGCATCTTTGGGAACCCCTTTCAAGACTGTTGGAAGACCATTTCAGGTGACTACCTCTTGAAGCGTAAAGAGAATCCAAGAGTGTGCAAAGCATTTAATCAAAGCAAATGGTGGCTACTTGAAGAACCAAAGAATATTAGACATTTTTTTCAGTTGTTTCACACTTTTTGTTAAGTATATAATTCCACATGTGTTAATTCATAGTTTTGATGCCTTCAGTGTGAATCTACAATTTTTATCGTTATGAAAATATAAAAAACTGTTGGAATGAGAAGGTGTGACCAAACTTTTGGTCTGTACTGTGTGTGTGTGTGTGTGTGTATGTGTATATATACACTCACCGGCCACTTTGTTAGGTACACCATGCTAGTAACGGGTTGGACCCTTTTGCCTTCAGAACTGCCATCAATTCCTTGTGGGCATAGATTTCACAAGAGTGTTAAGTAAAACGATGCTCAATTGGTACCAATGGGGCCCAAAGAGTGCACAAAAATATTCCCCACACCATGCAGTCACACCATCAGCCTGAACCGTTGGCTACAAGGCTAGGATGGATCCAGCTTTCATGTTGTGATGCCAAATTCTCCGACCCTACCATCGAAATGTCGCAGCAGAATCGAGACATCATCAAGAGTCACAGAGCAAAGTTTTCAACAACTTTACTGTCCAATTTCGATGAGCTGGAGGCAACATTGGAGCACTCAGTTATCGTTTTTGCTAGAAAAGGATGGACATCGGTCGTGGAATCTCTGCTGCTGTAGTCCATATGCTCAAAGTTCGCGTACTGGAAGTTCAGAGATGCTCTTCATGCCTACCTTGGGTTGTAACGGGTGGCTCTTTTGGTCACTGTTGCCTTTCTATCGAAGCTCGAACCAGTCTGCCCATTCTCCTTTGACTCATGGCATCCATCAGTTGCATTTCCGTGACCCACAGGTACTGCCGCTCACTCGATGTTTTTAGTCTTTTCGGGACCCATCCTGCTGTAAAAACCCTAAGATGGTTGTGGTGAAATACCCAGGGAGGATCAGCAGTTCTGAAATACTCGGACTCTAAGCCCTTCTGGAACCATCAGATCAACCAATGACCACATTCAAAGGCATTCAAATCACCTTTCTTTCCATACTGATGCCTGTTTGAACTGCAGGAGATTGTCTTGTTCCATGTCTAATGCCTAAATTGCCACTGAGTTGACGCCATGTTGATTGGCTTATGATTAGAATTTAATGTTTATAACGAGCAGTTGGACAGGTTGTCCAAAAGTGGCCGGTGAGTGTGTGTTTTATATATATATATATATATATATATATATATATATATAATATCCCCAAATGTTTATGTATGTATGTATATATATGTTATATCCCCCTATGTTGAAGGGGATGTCCCCTTCAATCACTTTCTCTGTTCTTTGGTGCTGCAGGACACAACCAGTCGCTCCCTCTTCTGACAACAGACAATACAGCCCGTTTTTACTTTTCCTGTAGAACCAGTCCCTGGATCTTTACTATGACCAGAATGATTATTTGATCAGGGGAAAAAAATTGTATATGAGCCTCTTCCTACCTGAAAGGCACTCTGCTTAGGTGGTCTCTGCTCTTCCAGTGAAGACTCCTCTTCTCCTCACTGTCTGACTCAAACAAATAATAATCTCCTGAATGCAGAACTGCCAGGGGAGAACAAACAAGAAGATTAGCACGAAGAAAAATTTTAAAGCGCCATTAGTTCCAGTACACAGTATATTCGAAAGAGGTTTAAATACATAAGACCAAAACAAGTACAATAATATCAAAAAATAGGAAACTGGTACAGATTGAGAAAGGAAACTGACCATGAGGGCAAGAGAGGGGAAAGGAGCTGTGTGTATGGTAGTGTAGCAGCAGCAGGGTTATTATCAGTTATAGAGAGTGTTGGGCAAATCTGTCCAAGTTCAGTCCGAGACATTGATTTAACTGAAAAAAGTTGATGTTTGGGATGTTCTGAACCAGAATTTTTTTTTTACTTTGTCAGTACCCTTAACCCTAACCCTAAGTTGGGGTTAGTATTTTTAGGCCTTTTTAGGGCTCACTTACCTCTATGTGGTGCTTCCAGGTCCAACACTGACATTACTGCCACTTCAATGTCACTTCCAGCCTAATGTGCTGTGGGACCAGATGTGAAGTTAGAGCAGAAGTGACATTGAAACGACAGCATCTGTAGATGTGGAAGTTGACCTTAAAAAGGCCTAAAAACCCTTGATTATGTTTAGAGATGAGATTTTCAAGATTTATGCCAACATCTGATTCAGAAAGACCAAAATCAAAGCACTTGGATTACGGTTGGATTTGACCTGAATCCAAAAAGCAACACTAGCTGTAGGCTATCCTGAAGAGATGGGTTTTCAGTTTACATTCAAAAGTTTCAAGGGTGGACAAGTCTGATCTATTGTGGTAGTGAGTCCCAGAGCATGGGGGATGCACAGGAAAAGTCTTGAAGACGGTTGTATGAGGAGTTGACGAGGAAAGCAGAGAAGAAGGTTCTGTGAAGACTGGAGATTCTGTGCAGGGAGGTTTTTTAAAGTTTGGTTGCTTTTGTTAAGAAACGCATCCTAACAAATCCTGATGAATCTCATTGATTTATAACAGACTTGTATAACCTAGGCTTTTTTAAAGAAAATTATAATGTAGCAAACTGCAATTCTGTAGCTGTAAAACAGAACCGAGCCTGAAACTAAAACCTGTACTGTATGAATGAGGTGTGTATAAAAGGGCACATACATTACATATACACTGACAACAAAAGGGTAACAATGTTTTGAACTTTTGACTTTCAGGCTTCATACCCCACCATCCACTACAGCTTGAGAACACCATGATTTTATAGATAATCATCTTGGCTATCTCATACATAAATTTGACTTTCAACTTTAGCATCTACTTAGTTATGCAGATTCTTATAATGTAACTGTATTGTTACTGTCATGCCCGTAAAAATCGAAATTGAAATTTTTATTATTTTGTAAATGCGCCAACTTTTGGCTTTAACACTTGCTCTGACTGGTCTTCTGAGGACCTGATGTTCAGGTACTCTTCAAACATTGTTCCGCAATGTTGGTGTAGATAATATTTACTCACATGGATACAAATACAGCTTTTTCTACTGAACATTCTAACCCACACCAGTGTCTCTATTGGATTGAGGCTCAAAGGGGACTGTGGAGGCAAATTTTCAGCACACTCTACCTACATGTGTCACATATTGACCATTCTTTGCGATCAATGCTTCGGGTCGTTGTCCTGCAAACGGTAACTTTCTTACGTCCTCGTCTCTTTTCATACCCATATACTTCAGAGTATATCATAAGAAAACCATTCATGTTGTAGATCTCACATATGGGTTACTACAGCATTTAAGATTCAAAAAAAAAAAAAAAAAAAATACAAAAAAAAAAAAAAAAAAAAAAACAACATTGAACCTGGTCAAGCACCCAACACCTGTCAAACAACCCCATATCATTTACCCTTGATTCTTTCAGATCCATTTACACCTATTAGAGCCAATTCTATTGACTTTTGTCTCATCGCTCCAAAAACACCCTTTCCAGTTTTCTACTTTCCACTTTTCGTATTTTTTTTTTTTTTTTCTGCTGGCGCTTCTTATGACAATATTGAAGTCGAGACTTCACCTTTTTTTGTGCCACTATTCCAGACTTGTGTAATTCGTGTCACATGGTGCTTGCATGGATGTTTGTGATCTCACTATTATGCACTATTATGCAGCATACGAGCCACCTCCGCTGCCAGATTTGTTGCGCCAGAACTGGTCGACTTTGGGATGATTCGACTTGTTGACTCTGATATTTTGCCTGGACGTCCACCTCTTGGCTTTGGAATGGTTGAATGGACATTTTGTATTCTTCCTGCTGATATGACCTTACATGATGCAGTTTTGCAATTTTTTTGGCCGAGAGACCCCTATGAATGAGCTGGATGCTGCTGCGTCTCTTTTCTAGCGAAATCTTCGTCATGGCTGCTCCTTGATTTGAACTGGTGACCTTTCGCCTGGTAACCAACCTAATAACACACTGAGCTATTAGGGAATGTGAGAACAGGTTGTAATATGCAGTAGACAAGAAGAAAAAGATTGTCCCGCCAACAGGAGCAAAACAATAACAATGCAGTTACATGACAAGAATCTGCAAACTAAGCATATGCTAAATAGTTGCAGGTCAAAGTTAAGTACAGTCTGAGCTAGCCAAGATAACTGTCTAGATAATGATGGAAGTCTCCTCTTGAAAGCTGTAGTGAATGTTGAGATATGGAGCCTGAAAGTCAAAAGTTCAAAACATTGTTACCTTTTTGCTTGTTGGTGTTTATTTTTGATAATAATTTACTTCTTTTTTTACAGCTTGGTAGGGTTACAAGGATTCTTAGTATATTACTTTTTGGCAGTGTTTTTAACTACCTGAAGCATGGTCTAACCACGGGCGGCTCCAGTGAATCTTCTTTTTAGATGAGCTCTTTTTACCACCATCATCTCCACCTAGACATCAACCAAAGAATTTTCATTAGTCTGCTTTGTGACAGGTCAACAGTAGACAAAGTCATTTTATTGTAGAACCACACTCAATTCCATTTAAAGTAGGGGCATGTAGTTCTAACAACATAATCTAGAGCCAAAAAAATTGTCTGTTCGAAATGGGATAGTACAATGGCTTGAAGGTGTTGTCCTTGAGGACAAACTGGTAGCTTTCTCCCCATAACCATTCCATATCTGTCCACATCTGTTGTGCATGATATTGCAGCTTAGCCCCATTCACTTCAGAGGAGCTGATCTCTAATACCAGAAACAACCCATTAACTGGTTTGGTGCTATTCCTGGAAGGAAGCAGCTATGTGTGTTTACCCTAAACAACCACTTTAAGATATCAAGGCTGTATATAATTAGGCTTTTTACAAAATTCAGCCTAAAAGGCATCTACCATGGCTTATCACTTAATGACAATATTGTGATAAGGGTGGAGTCACACCTGCGTTGTGAAATCCGTTCACTAAAATAGGAATGAAGCAGAAAGGACCAGTCTCCGACTGATTTCAATGGGTTTTTAAAGTCATCAATTCAGCTTAGTTGTGCTCCATTCCTTCAGAAATTACATTTTTTTTTAATTGAGTTCAATTTAAAACGGATATAAACAGATGGTCATCCTTATCTATCCATTTTTTTCTGCACATGTGCAGAAATATCGAACCTAAAAAAATGGACATCCATTTTAAATTCCTGAAAAATAGAGACAAACTGATTGTAAACTGATGCCAAAGTATCCATTTTTGAACTGATAACATTTTATGAACTGATAACTGTGGAGGATCAGTTAAAAAAAAAAAAGATTATTATACTTCAGTTGGTCTCTGTCCATTCTTGTTTCATTTTCTAATACATTTGTTTTTGATGCATTTCAAAACGCAGGTGTGAATTCACCATAAGGCCTGGTTCACATCTGCGTCAGAGGTCCTGTTCAGAACCCCTGTCCCAAAGGTGAAAAACTGAAGCCATGGGATCTGTTCACAACCGACATGGAGACAGACAGCTACTAATTACAATGGGTCCGTGGGGTTTCCACCATGGTGTCAGTAGTTGAGATGGATTGCTGCACAATGTTTTCCGTCTCAGCAACGGACATTGCAGCGGAAACCTAATGAACCCATTGTAATTAATAGGTACCGTTGGGCACCATAAGTGTCCATTGTGATTGGATCCCATGGCTTAGGTTTTTTACCTCTGCAATATATGCATCAAAACTGGTACAGAGAAGAAATAGAGCAGTCCACCACAGCAACCAATCAGGATACAACTTTGATTATAAAAGGTCTTCATTACTTTTCCTTCTTCTGGTTTGGCTCCACTTTTCTATTGAATCAATTTTGATAAATCCTGCCCATTGTATGCCATTACTAAGTTTGTGTAGAAAGAAAAGCCATTTATTTGAAGGAGCGTTAAATAAGCGGCATACCATTAGGGAGGATATAGGCATGAATGTGTGTGTATGTATATATATTATATATATTATATACTATATATATTTTATATATATATATATATATATATATTTATTATATATATATACGTACATATACCCACATACATACATACACACAAATACACACACACACATACACAGTATTTCACAAAGGTGAGTACATCCCTCACATTTTTTTTAAATATTGAATGATATCTTTTCATGGGACAACACTGAAGGTATGGCACTTTGATACAATGTAAAGTAGTCTGTGTACAGCTTGTGTAAGGCTATGTTCACACGGGGGAATTTCGGCACGTATTTCGCGTCGTATTTGCGCTCTAATACGAGCGAGATGCATGCCGAAATGACGGTAATCCACAGTTCTCATAAAGAACTATGGATTACGCCTTCTCTCCCCACTCGTACAATACGATCGTATTGTACGCTCAGGGAGATAAGTGACATGTCAATTATTTGCGAATGCGCGCCGTGAGTAATGACAGTCTATGGGGCCGGCGGGCTACCGCCCCCCCCCCCCTCGGGAGTACACGTGTATCAGCGTGACTCCCAAATCACCCGGCGTAATTGCGGATGTACTGTATGCCCCGCAATTACGCTGTGTGAACATAGCCTTACAGTGTAAATTGCTGTGCCCTCAAAATAACTCAACACACGGTCATCAATGTCTAAACCGCTAGCAACAAAAGTACAACAGTGAGTACATCACTAGGTGAAAATGGACAAATTGTGCCCAATTTGCCATTTTCCCTCCATTGTGTCATGTGACTCGTATTTTACAAATTCAGTGGTGAATGGAGGAATAAAGTGTCTTAAAGAACTATGGATTAGTTCTCTCCCACTGTACATCGATATTGTACACTGGAGTTAAAGGACATGGTCAAAAATTCGTCCGATCATCTGATAATGAATTGTTGTCTCATAGGATCGGCTGGGCTATAAGAAGATTGCCAAGACCCTGAAACTTAGCTGCAGCACGGTGGCCAAGACCATACAGTGGTTTAACAAGACAGTTTCCACTCAGAACAAGCCTCGCCATGGTCGACCAAAGAAGTAGAGTGCCCGTGCTCAGCTTCATATCCAGAGATTTACTTTTCAAAATAGACATATGAGTGCTGCCAGCATTGCTGCAGAGGTTAAAGGGGTGGAGGGTCAGCCTGTCAGTGCTAAGAACAGAAGGAAGCATCTTCTAAAGACGATGCACAAGAAAGCCCGCAAACAGTTGGCTGAAGACAAGCAGACAAAGGAAATGTATTACTGGAACTATGTTCTTTGGTCTGACAAGACCAAGATAAACTTATTTGGTTCAGATGTTGCCAAGCATGTATGGTGGCAACCAGGTGAGAAGTACAAAGACAAGTGTGTCTTTCCTACAGTCAAGCATGGTGGTGGGAGGGTCATGGTTTGGGGCTGCATGAGTGTTGCCAGCTGTGGGGAGCTACAGTTCATTGAGGGAACAATGAATGCCATCATGACATACTGAGGCAGAGCATGATCCCCTCCATTTGAAAACTAGGCCACAGGGCAGTATTTCAATATGAAAATGATCCCAAACACACCTCCAAAATTACCACTGCCTTAGTAAAGAAAATGAGGGTAAAGGTGCTGGTCTGGCCAAGCATGTCTCCAGACCTAAACTCTATTGAGCATCTGTGGGACATCCTCAAACGAAAGGTGGAGGGCGCAAGGTCTCAAAAATCCAACCCGTTCCGGTTTTGTAAATGGTGAAGTGAAAGAGGATTCCAGTGGCTGCAATCTGTGAAGCTCTAGTGCAGAGGTTCCCAACCCTAGTCCTCAAGGCACACCAACAGGTCATGTTTTCTGGCTTTCCTTAGCATTGCACAGGTGATCCCATTACTGTCAGTGCATTCTGCACAGGTAATACCATTATTGTCAGTGCATTCTGCACAGGTGAAGAGTAGGGGCTTCTGGCCAAACAGGTGACTAAACTCTATTGGTCAGTGCATTCCCCCGAAAGGGAGGAGCGAAATAACATCCACTGTTCGTGTGTCGTATGGGAAATGGAGGTTGTGGGCAACTTTCTCTAGTGAACTCCATGCCCAAGAGAACTGAGACAGTGCTGGAAAATAATGGTGGCCACACTTTGGGCACAATTTGTCAATTTTCACTTAGGGGTGTACTCACTTTTGTTGCCAGCAGTTAAGCCATTAATGCCTGTGTGTTGAGTTATTTTGAGGGCACATCAAATTTACAAATTTAAGCTACACAGTGACTACTTTACATTGTATCAAAGTGTCATATGTTCAGTGTTGTCCCATGAAAAGATATAATGCAATATTTACAAATATGTGAGGGGTGTACTCACTTCTGTACAACAGAGCTTGTATTGAAAGCTACATCATTGATTGTACCTGCATTATCCTGGTCTGTTTCACTTTGCTTCCTTCCTTGATGATAACGCTCCTGTTTGGCTCGAATTCTTTCCATTCTGTAGAGAACAATTGCATGTTTACTGGTCACACTAACCTACAACATGAGTATACACCTTCCATATAAGATGACAAACGATAATTTACTCTTTAGATAGGAAGGAGCTTAAAAGGGGCTGCCTCATGAAGAAAACATTTTCTCAAATAGACACTGGTGATACACTCTGGTTGCCGTGAAATCTGCTGCTGGTGGATCATATAATGTATAGAGGTGCAATGTGTGACAAAAAGGAAGAATACACAGTCACATATTCCTGACACCCCATGCACCCCAGGCAGTTATATGCACTAATCTAGGTGAAGATATTCTGACTAGGTTGCAGGTTCATCCATTTTAATGTATATTACTCCATATTTATGGAATTTGGCTAGACAACTCACCTTCTGTCTCACCCTTACTCTGACATAGATTGTAAACTCTTGTGAGCAGAGCCCTCACGGTATGTTCACACGCCGTATTTGCGGCCTGTATTTCAGGGCGTAATTGCGCTGCAATACGCCCAAAGTAAAGTAATTCATAATTCACTGAGAGCTATGATTACGTCCATCTTCCCTGTGGCAGAGTACACGCCGGGAGAAAGAAGTGACCTGGCACTTCTTCCCGGAGCTTGCATGCAGTACATGCTGCTATACACCAGCCAAACGCTGTGTGAATTTACCCTAAAAACACAAGCATTATTGTAAAAGGCAACATATGATACCCCTATTAACAAATCCGGCAGATTTATGAAAAATGACTTTAATTTGTTGCTATGGGCAACAAAGTTTTATAAGTCTCTCCCCCTACCCAAATGCTGGACATGGCTATGTGCATGAACCATTCAACTTTCTGTATCAGTACCTGAAACATCATGGTACCTCTTTTTGATCATTTTTCATTAGGGAGAAAAATCATGAAGGTGTATGGAAACTTACATGAACACTGCACTAAAATTTAAATATAGTAAATTAAAGAGGTTGTCTCACTAAAATATTGCTTTTTATGTTAAAGATCTTGGAAAAACAAGTCACTCTGCAATGTGTCCATTAACAGTGTCCTACCTATTCTGAGATATCCACTCTTGCATGGGCTGCATCAGCTCCTCAGGTCGCTATGGCTACAGACCTGTTCAATCTCTTATGATAGGCTGCCAACACTGGTTGCTATAGTTACAGACCTGGCTCTACTGCAGCCTAGTAGAAGCCAGTAAAACGCCCCTGAATTCAAAGTGAAACCAAGAAAAGAGGACTGGGGTAAAATGAATCAATGTAGTGAGACAACCCCTTTAAGTATATCCAATTAAGGAAAAAGATTCAGAACTCAGCACCACCTATTGAATGTAGCAAGTCCCATCTGACTCACCAAACCTTACAATGTGACTAGGAATTAAAGGGAATTTGTCACATTTAACATTCTGATCTGCCAGCAGCATGTTATAGAGCAGGAGGAGCTGAGCAGACTAATATGTAGTTCAGTCTAGTAGACCGTTTTAGATCGCCTGTTTTATGTAACAGGTTCCCTTCAAAGGGAACAATCTAAGTCCTGCTTACCCCACCCACATACAGTGATTGACAGCTTTCCCTGTACTAGTAGTGTATGTACAAAGCAAACTGTGAATCACTGTATGTGGGGAGGTCAGCAGTCCCTTTAAATTCACTTAAAGGGGTTGTTTCACTAAAAGAATAGCTTCCAAAACGTAGAGAACACTAAATGAAGACGTTTTCCAAATATATTGCTTTGTTCATCTTTTTTGTTAAGGAGCTACAAGTGATTTTATCACCACCTGTGCTCTCACTGGTTCCCCAAGTGACCGACCTGTGTACTTCTCCCCCCCTGCTGTTTGTTCTATCTGATAGCAGGGAGTGATGTCATCACACAGGTCGCAGCAGCACAGAACTTCAGACAGAGAGAGCTTGTTTATTATCTGATCTTCCAGACAAAAGCCAGTAATTACTCTACTGTTTACATTAGCTCAGAAGCTTCTCCTGACCTCAGAGAAGGTAATTTAGCTAACTAGACTGATAAACAGAGAAGTCTGAATACATGGCGCTCATATGCTAATTACAGACAGCTTGAGCAGGAAGTGACAGAGCAAAGCAGCATTATTTAATTCATGCATCCTATGAAACTTTGAAATGAGACAACCCCTTTAAACATATTTTCTTCTGCTTTTTACTCAGAAATTCAGCATTAAATTATATAACCCTATATATCAAACAGTTCAGTTTCGCTTTCTCTATAACATCCTTCTCTCAGATAGGACAGCAAAAATCACCTGAAAAGTCAAGCCAGATACTCATCAACAGACAGCTGTTTTAGGATGTCTACCCCTCATCAGTGCAGAGCAAGGTTCTGACTGGCTAGGTAACAGGCTTTAGACAAAGTTCAAAAGGCATGACGTTCGTCATTTGGGAGAGGCACCATTAAGGTGTGTGGAGATTCACAAGCCATGATTCCTTCACTAAAACTGGAATACGTTCAAATAAACTTGAGAGAAAGAAGATAGAATTCAGCAACATCTATTACTTACTGTTTCTTGAGCTGACTGAGCGATCGTCTCTCTGTTTTATGGCGTAGATCCATGTGTTTCCTAATGCTGGCCATGACAAGCTCAAATCCTCTACACAGAAAATATTTTTGAAGTTAATTTAAAAACTAAAAAAACACACATATAATAGCGCAAAAAATGAGAATATAATTGAAAATTAAAGGGGTTCTCAAGGACTATCTTTATATTTGTTATAGGGCTTAGAAATGTAATATATTAAACTGTGTAATTCATACTGTAAGAGTCTATACAAAATATGGGTTTCTCTATTTGACTTAAAGGGGATTTATCGCTTCATCAGTTCGTCTGTTTCATTGTACTTTCAGTTTCTCAGCTCCGCAAATTCAAGGGTGTTTCTTCCCCTCCCAGCTGGGTGTTTCTTAACTGAAAGGGGATTACATCACCCCCCCCTTCACTGTTCATGCTCGCTCCCGAGTCAGTGTGTGTGTTTGAGATCAGTGGGAGGGGATAGCACATCCCTGCTCTCCCCCCACTCTCTGTCCGAGTCCAAATTGTTCCTCTTCCTAAGCAATCTTATTTTGTAAGAGCTGTTTGTCTACATACCACATCCCTGCATTCAGTCTAGACAGTCTTCTATGAACTCAGAGCACTGATCTCTTCTCCTCTCACAGCTGGAGGTTTGTTACAGTTGAATCCAGTCTTCTATGAACTCATACAGAGCAGCACAGATCTGTCTCCTTTCTATGATTACACGCAGGAGCATTAGGCACCGAGCACAATTCTGCTGTTTTCTAATTGTAGAAGCAGCTGCAGTGTTACTGTGCAGCTACTGGCTGTGCAGAGTGAAATGTTGCCGGCCTCTTATTCTGAGTGAGAGAGGAAGGAATGCACGCTCCCGTGAATACGACCAGGGGCCAGACAGAATGTAAATTAGTAGAGCCGTCAGCCAATGAAATGAAAGGAGGTGGAATCCGACCGCAACTGGGGAACAGTGTTTACAGAAAACGAAGATAAGAGAGACAAGACAGCTTTGCAAATGGCATCCAATTGCAAAGTTGCTTGTTTTCACTGTCCCCTTATTCTGAAGACCATTTAATGTTATGATAAAACACCTTTAAATTATTGAAATCAATTTTCTTTTCAGTGATATTCAAATTTTTTGAGATGCACTACTATATCAGTTGTAAATAGGTCATGTTTTCTCCCTTTTAAAATGAGGTTTCTGTGCTTTATTGCATACAATTCTTAAATACAACAGGATTATGGTTTATATTTTGCATAAGGTGTAAATGTACAATGCACTTGATGACAGGAAACAGGTTTCAATGTGGTTTTATATAGACGCATGCATGTTTTACTACTTAGTATGTAGGGTAGGAAATCAGACCTGGACGCCTGTAGGGAAGAAGCACGTAGATCACAGACCACATGCAAGAAGTAGGAGCTGAGGAAGACTCTTCTCTGCAGAAGGAGAAAGAAAAAGCAAATGCTATCCCAGATGATACCGGCTTCTTCTACAGGCAGTGGGCAATCATGACCTTTATCCATTTCCCTGGCTAGAAATAGAAACAAGCAGCAGTCAATGGCAAATCATACACTATTACTAAATAGAAATGGCTGGGGCATGCATCTTCTGACTGGTCTGGACATAGGAAGTGAATGTCTACCTGTGATTACTAACAGACAGACTGTAGAATTAGAATTTAAATAGTCTAGTTACTTTGAATATATAATGCATTAGTTCTGCAGAATTTACATCATTCTTTGTTGGGGGCAGAGATGGTTCCACCTTACATACACCAATATGTGTTGCCTCAATGTTAACGCTTGTTTTGGTGATTTGCATTTAGTAATTGATACTTTACATATGGCACTGTATTGTAACGTCATGTAGAATATACTGTCTGATTACTGAGCTGTCATAGGGTGCGGTGCCTGCTGACAGACTTGTCTACTGCCAAAGTTACTCAACTTTTTAGAGAGATTATGGGCGACATGTCCCAATACGACTGCGCAAATTTTTGGGGTATATTTTGCACCAAAAAAGCCCTATTCACTATATAAATGAACTGCAATGTACCAAAACGAAGTGCCAGGCACGACACATTTGAATGTGCTTAAAGTAGGCGCATCAAATATGCTAGCAATGATATGCCATGCACCTACATTATGCAATGTGCCTAGATAGGCACATCAATTTTACTATGCAAGCTAAATCACACGCCAAATTTTTGACAGGTTCATTCACTTTACACAGATTTATGGTGCCTTAAAACTGGCGTGGAGGCTTTTCTGACATGTCGCCCTATATGTGTCTACAAACCTTTAAAAAGGTGTACATACACTTTAACAAGTTCCACCGCACATTTACAGACATTTCTTAACAAATAGGTCTCAACTGTTTTTGCAGTTATTACTTCCAATGAAATTTTCAGCTTGCTTATAACAAAAAAGATTATAGTATGAAGGTATCAGTGCAGTATGGCTAGACACAGTCACATGGACCAGCCCACTCCCACTGCTTTAATTTCAGAAATACCCCAACAGACATGCAGCTGCCATTGCAGATAAAGGTGGTGCTACAAAGTATTGACTCACGGGGGCTGAATATATAGCCACACTATACTTTTCAGCTTTTTAATTTGCAAAAATTTTGAAAAAGTATATATCATTTTCCTTACACTTCACAAACACTTGCAACTTTTTCTTTCTCTATTCCATAAAATATTAAAAAAAATACATTTAAAGTTTGTTTGTGACTGTAACATTTAAAAATGAGGAGCAGTTCAAGGGGTATGAATACTTTTGCAACCCAACATGGTCACTGTCATAATTTATATTCTGTTTAACATTGTTATCTGAGTAATTAGGCGCAGCTCTACCTTGTTTGCTTTAGAGATATTGTGCAATGTACGTGATTTTTTTTAGCTGCCAGTCTGCGCCCATTAGGACACAATAAGCTTTTTGCCCTCCATTATAATGAATAAAGATTTCATTACTATTCGTTTAAGAGGTGTTCTGTTTCACAGAGCCTGCTTTGCACAGGCATCATCAGGCTCCCACTTCCTGTTCAGGCTGTGGCGGGGTCTACAGCAGTGATGAGCATATCAGCTCTACTATTCCTAGCTGAACCTGTTAGAGGGATATTGGTGATGAAAGGGTTTTAACAGCAGGACATATGGCTACACAGCTATAAAGGGTTACAGTTTGCAGTCACCATGGTTCCAGATACCCTTGACAACCTACCAGGACCTTATTGAGTCATTCCCAGCCCATCTAGCTGTTGTCCGTGCTACACAGGGTCAGTTACTCTGGATATTAGCTGGTAGTCATAATAATATGACTCAATAGTGTATGTCAATAATAAAGATTGGATACTAACTTTAATGAAGCCCTAGACTATATCCTTACCTAAAACATATTGTGAACTTTGAAGGAAGAAGGATGGAAGGAGGAAAAACTTATTTCAAACATTTTCCCATGATTTATCACTTAAAGACTCCATTAATGCAAGCATGAAAATTTGAGGACAATAAGTCAATATGAATTTCTTAAATGGCTTTGAAAATTAACATTTTTTTTCCTTAATGATTGACATTGCCGATATCTACATTACCATTTATTAATTCTTGCTCTCTAGGTATATTCACCATTCAGAAACCTCTCAGAATAGCACCATGTAGAATATTTTTTGTTATTGGTTAATAATTTTCTCTCCCCAGCCATGTTAACAAGCAGACTCGATTCACAATTAACTCTAAGCTCCACATGATTGCCGTTGTTTGTTGATCTGATTCTGCAGCACTTACGATTATAGTAGCCTTTGACGGTGCACACCAGACTGAATAGCTGTATGACCCAGCAAAAGTTGTTCTGCATTTGTTGAACAAACACACAGGATAAGAGCTAGAAAAAAAGATGAAGATACTGAGGTACAACAGTCTGTAAATATCAAAGAAGCATAATAGGGAAGATTTACCACTGTGTTTGCAACTATGCCATAAAATATGCCAAAATTTGGAGCATCCCATTTTAGACTCATTTAGTAATTAGCTCAAAAGGGGCTGTAGCTGAAAATGCTTCAAGATTTCAGTATGTTTTGTATGTGCACAGTAAACCAACCAACAGTTAGTATAAAAAATTAGACACGTCTAAGGCCTCGTTCACACGGCTTATTCTGGGACTGATTGGAGCCGTACTGCGCGCCGTATTTGCGCTGCAGTACGGCTCCAATCCGTCCCAATAACTACGGTAATCCACAGTTCTCATAGAGAACTATGGATTCCGTCTCTTCTCCCCGCTTCTCCGCCGCGGGGGGAGAAAGTGACATGCACATTATTTACGGCGTGTACGCACCGTGAATAATGAGTGTCTATAGGGCCGGCGAGCTGACGCCACCCCCCACCCCTCCCCCCTGCACGGCTGCCGGCGTAATTGCGGGGCGAAATCTGGCAATAAGCCGTGTGAACATTGCCTAAGGGTGCTTTCACACAGCGCAGTTTTGGTGCAGTTTTAACTGTGCTCCAATTAAACTGTCTTTATTACCAGCGCAAGCTTTCTGTTCGTGTGTGCTAAACTTTGTTCAGATAAGGGTGTTTCAATGTGTAAGAAATCAGAGAATTTACTTGTCTTGAATTCCTGGTGGATTACTAACACTATAATTTGTTACTCACTTGTCCTCATATCAGTTTAGATGTATCTCTGAAAAAGCTTGCCTGGTTATTAAAGGGCAGTTCAATTAGTGCGCGAGTTATTACACTACTTGCCACCAAAACTGCGCCCGTGTGAACTTAGACACCTCTAAGGATACCTGTCAAATTCATTTGATAAGACTGCATGAGACAACGCTTCAAATTATCTGTGTTAAAATTTGGCACTTCCTCTACGACTGTCGCCCTCCTCTAGTCCTAAGTTCTACCTACGGTTTCTAATTTTTGGACGGAATAGTAATATTTGGCCCCTAATGTGTCACATAGTAGGCACTCCACAAAGTGTATTAATGAACAAATATATAATGTGCTGTTACTGAATTTTCCAAGGCACATCGATGCACATGTAATACGCATGCCTCAAAATCCATTCTCCATTATAAATCATCATTATGACTATGTCTAGTTTAATGCGTATTCACTCAGAAGAGAAAAGGCCACCTTATCTGACCACAACAAGGTCCTGTGGGTAAAACGAACTCCAGAAACAACATGCTTGCAGAAAAACTCGTTATGGATTCATAAAAGCAAGGACGCAATTGATAAACTGGTTATTAGTATGTTTTCTCATCTTTTTGGACTCCAAACCGATAAAGCATTAAATTAGGTGAGATCTGGGTTGTTGCGTGCTTTTGCAAGCCTAAAAACATGGAAGAGAAAGGAGGCAATATACATTGTTATGCAGCTACAATCTATTTAATATGTATGCTTTATGACTGAAATGTTAAATTGTTGTAATTTAGAAGCACAACCAAGATCTATTTCAACATTTAGGGCCACATGCAGGGGCGTTGCTAGGGTCCCAAAACATCCGGGGCTAGGGCCCATTCCGTCTGTGTTATGTTTTGCTCAGAATAGGGCGGGCGTTTCCAACGCGGCCATTTTTCACGCCCCAAGAACCTGTTAGACTTCTTCCGACGGGAGGACTATCATGGTCACTGTCTCTCCTCCAGCGTACTCAATTTTACCATCGGATTGTACGCGGAGAAGACGACATTCGGTTACTTCCATAGCTTTCAAAGAGAGCGATATTAAAGAGCGCAAATACACCACATAGTACGCCCACACCGCAATTCTTGCCCATCCGTTGAAACTGTACTCCCTTTGTTATGGCCTGCAGCTCAGCTTTAAAAAACGTACGCAACCCTGACGAATGACGGGTATAAAAAATTATTATTCTCAGAACTATATTCATCATCAGGCTGTAGTTTACATTGTGTAATAGGACAGAAACTAGGCTAGGATTATGTTTAGTGACGCAAATGGGGTTATATATTCGTGGATATGTGATTGGCTATATAACAAACACACATATTATACATGTACATTACACATTCACATACAATGTACACACATATGCAGCACACACCACACATCATATATATATAGAAATTATACACCAAATACATTATATATATATATACACACACACGCTAACATGCCTTACACACAACATTATATATATTATTTACTCAAACTGCAGACACATATTAATATATAGTACTATATTTACAAACATGCATACACATACTATGATATATATACACATTCAAATATAATATATCATATAATATACTAACCACATACCACAATACAATATTATACACGATCACGCATCCTGCATACATATTTACACATATACACAAACATGCCATAACACAACAAAATACTATACACACATATGCATACACCAAATACAACTATATACAACAAAAGGCATTATACACATTAAAGTACAAATTCCATATTTATGAAGATTATTGTGGTCGCGCTTGCCCTCTATTCTATACTATCTAAGCAACAGGTCTTAGACAGTGAAGGCTACTCACCTGTCACTGATGAAGGACCTCCCTGGGCCACCTGTGGTGATGATTGTATTGATGGATGCTGCTGCTTGTTGCTCTCCCTAAGGTTGAGTTGGTTGCATGGTCTGGGAACCCGAGGATGCACAGCAGGCGGGCGGTGCACTCCCTCCACTCACTAGCTTTCCTGACTTCTCACATGGCTCTGTGAGTAGAGCCGTGACCTGCTAGCGACAGGAGTCATAAGGCGTCTGGTACAGTCAGGAGCCACTGTGAAGATGACTAGGCGCGCTACCCCTCCTCCATGCTAAACGCACATCCCCGGCAACACTCTCGAGCTGCAGGTACGCTATCCCTCTCTCATGTCCTCCCTGCACTGAATTACAACATGCGCTCTGAGCTGTGGTGTTTTAGAAGGCTGATTCACCATACAGCCTCAGAGATCGTATGAGCTTGCCAGGAAAGTGCAGCTGGACCTACAACTCCGGACGACTACAGAAGACTTCGGGGCACAGGCAAGGCTATGTTCGGCTGGCTTGTGCCCCGAAAAATATAAAAACAGAAATAATAGAAAAAACTATAATAATAAACTAGCCCTACGCGAACGACCGCCCTCATCAGCTGCTCAATCGCACATCGCGTGGCCACACTTGTATAAAAAACTGTCTTGGTCTAAAACTCACCTTTGTCTCGCGCTCGGTGAGGCAAGCCACATCTGAGCGCCCCCCTTTTTATTTTTCCACGAGCACTATATGAAAAATGAAACGGAGCGCTCCTCGATTGAAGTTGCATATGGGCTACAAAGATTGGAGTTTTAGACCTAGGACGCGTTTTCATACATGTGGCCTTACTGTCGTCGGAGGTAAAGACTATTAAGGATCATTGTTGGGATGTGGACAATTGAACAAGAGACTAACCAAATAATACGAGACACAATTTATTGGAGCTATATACTTAATCTTCTTTACGAACAACAGCGGTCTTGGAGAGCTTATGTAATGTAATACTTTATAGTAGTGCCATTCATACAGTCTCATTTTCATATTCCAGCCTTTGCTTTCACAGGCTTCTGTAGGAGTGCTGTGCCAGAAAGGAGGAGGTAAAAGCAGGACATCAGGTAGCCAAGTCCAAAAACACTGATTCTAGTGGCTCCTGTGATATATACTAATTGCCTAGGATCCATACCAGAACAAGGTAACCCGGGTGAAAACGCACCACCTTCAGCATGGCACAGATATGACCCTGTAATTAACTAAATATTTACGGTTTATTGCGTTAATTACTTCTTCGCATTGCTCACCACATCTGCTTGTTAAACTCTTCTCCTGCCTTACAAGTTAAAGGGGTATTCTCACCACAAAGGTAACCTAAGACTATTTCCGAATACACTGCTGTTCTAATTTAGCATTTTTTTCAAGAAACTACTGGTTTAGAGCAGTTTGTATTAACAGTTTTGTTGTCAACAAAGCCTTCCTAAGCGCTTACAACAATCTTTCTTTTGTGCTCTATGCAAGCTTTTGATGAGCTGATATTGTCACTCTCCCTTCAGTGGTCTTCATCAGCTAAGTCACTCGCCCATTTGGTTATCTTATTACATTTACGACGAAACTTTTAACACCCTTATAGATGCTATGTAGCACTCCGGCACTGCTTTTAAAACACTGTCCATTCTATCTAAATGTTCTCACTCTAACAGGGATCAGTAAGGTGATAACAGAGCTCATAAAGTCAATTCAATGCTGTAGAACCTCCCCCACGCCTAACCAAGAAGTGTAAGCCTGAAGTTCGCTCAGGCCACTCTGTGTATTACTGCATGGTAAAGAGAAAACCCCTTTGGAGGTCATCGACGTTACATGACTTGTCATTGACAGAACTAAAATTGTAAAACTGTATGCCAATGATCAGTTCAAGACAGATGCCAACGTCTGGATGTCCTACATGTGCTGAGCGCAATTCATGGTTCTAAAGAAACACATGACGTGAAAAGGCTTCAAACTGCAAGATAATGGAGATACATTGAGGCACACTTACTATAGCTATTTGTGCCAATATACTGACTTGTATGCATTACGCATTTATTATGTGTTTTAGACCATGTTTTTAGCACACTTGAAACAAAGGGTACCAACACATACAGACAATGTTCCTTGAAACCAACCAAAAAGCACACTTCGAATTTAGCTGTCACAAACTATTAGTCTGGTCTGTCAATGTTAGATACCAATTAGTATCTCTAATTATCAGCTATTAAGCCACTGTGATTAATCTGGACATCATTTAGACTGTTCTAGGGCTAATTGCTCACTCTGGCTATAGTACTAAAGACGCTCAGTATGTTAATTCGTTGCTCCTATTGTGTTATACCTAGTGGAGGACCTATGGGTGTTGCATGACACAGGAATTCTATTTATGGTGCTCTTTGAATCTGTGCCATACACCACCTTCTCAGGCCTTGCACTATTCATATTACAACCCACGAATGTTTCTTTTAATGAATGTTATAATGTGTTCACCGCGACACTGTTGATAAAGTTGGGGACACAAGTATTTATGAGGGTGGTCTTGTCACCAGGTAATTCATTTTTGCGTTCGGATGTTCTCTCCTGCTACTGTGGTACCAAACTCCTCCTTCTTTTTGTTCCTAAATACTTTTCTCCAACTGCTTGAGACACACACAGTCCAGCATGATGGAGATAGTCTACCTGTGAACAGCAAGATTGGTAAGGTCGCGGAACAACTTAATCTAATGTCTGATAAAAAGACAGAGAAATGATGATCCAGGCATTTTTTCCAATTGCTCCAGATTTGCGCACTTCAGGAAACGGTAATTTTCCCTAAACATGGGGACAATTGGCTTCATACCTCATGGGGTTTTTTGTCTTCCTCTGGATCAACATTATAGGAAAATAGGCAGAACTGGATGGACGTCTGTCTTTTTTCAACCTTATAAACTATGTAACTATGACCTGGATAGGAGAAAGAGAACGGGTACAAGGCAACACTGGGAATCTGGCTAGGAGACCTTCAAGTAAGAGTATGGGGCTGCCTAATCTACAGGTGTTCAATTAACTTGTTTCATTTGCATTGAATGTTCAAAGTTCACTTTGAAGTAAAGTGATCTTCAGTCTATAACTGGAGGACGGTCACAGGGCAACGGAGGACTTAATATACTCTTGATCAGGGGGGATGTGTTTACAAATTATTTCCCCTTCTTAATTATCTAAGAATTGGACAACTAAATATAGGTAACTTTTGAAATCTGTTCTGTAATGGACTCCATACGATTAAGAGTAATAATCAGAATATCTAGCTTTCTCCTGCTTAAAGGGAATGTGTCATCAAAAAATGACTTACTCACATTTTTTACGTTAAACACATTTTTTTTAGGAATTTTTGGTTATGTTTTTTTTAATTTTCCCAATTTTCAACTTTCAGTATTTTTTAGTGACTTATTATAGTTCCTGCAGTTATCACTTTGGCTGCTAAGCCTAATATAGTCTGACTACTGGATCCTAGTTTACTATTAGAGCAGGAGATTTTCTCCCAGGGTCATGTCTATTATTATCAGTAAAAGCTAGAGTCAAACTGAAAGGAGACACCATATGAGTATAGTTCAGCTCCCTATCACAGTCGATTTTCTCACCAGTCCCACAAATAGATATGATGTCAAACGGATGTCCCCTCTCACCGCCCCATGACAGTGTGATTTCTTCCCAGGTCACACAGCATGGACTAGAAAACTCTCCCTATACAAGTTCTATTGGCGACAGACTCTTGTCTTAAGAATCCTATGTGCATGAAGCTGCAATGTTAATCTCATATGCTGTGTTAAAGCAGTGCAAGCAAGGATGGTCTTCCCCCCACAATCATTATAGATGCTGAATGTGAAATCTTACAATCACGGAAATTTCAAAAACGGGCGTTAAGTAGGAAATGAAAATATGGTATCAGGCGGGGGCTTGATTTAATAAGTAAAATAAAAATTTGCGACAGATTCCCTGTAAATAACCCATAAAACACAAAGGTGTATGCAAAATGGTTGCCATTATGCATCAAATCTAAAAGAATATATGAGCAATGAGAGGGCCTACCTTCCCACTATAAGTGACATGATCATGATCGTGAATAATAAAGAAACCGGTTAACATGGGATTAACACTAAGGAGTAACATCAACATGGCATGGTCTGTTTCTAGTCAGTATTTCAGACAGATTTCGAATTTTAATAAACCATCTGAGCGCCCTTGTTATGTCTAAAACCACCCCCAAAGAATTTAAGACAAAATCCACCCAGTAGTCTACACTGCACAGATTTTCACACTACTGGTTGGATCCGAAAAAAATCTTGCAATACATCCATGCTAGTTGTCGAGGCAGAAGGCTCTGTGGCCAGGGGAAACAGCCGTTTCAGACACCATCCCCCATAACCATTGAATAAAGACGGATAAACAAATACAGGTTTATGATTCTTTAATACAGAAATCCGAACCCTGCACAAATTGCACATTTTGCAAATACCCACTGATGTGGCAAACTTGCACTGCACAGACTCGTAGGAGACATGTCAACTTTTCTATATGTGGTTTCCATGTAGCAATATGCATCTCAGCAGAAACACGGATGCATATTAGCTCCAATAAATGTGGTTAATTGGCATCCTGATAGATAAAAGCGAGACTCTGTCTTATACATATGATGTTATTACATGGGGAAATTGTTAGAATTTTCCATAACAAAAACAGACCTTAGTTTTGGAAGTAAGCGCGGTTCAATGCTGCTACTGGAGACCTCACATGAAAAATCTCGTTCTGGGTTTATCAGCACTGAAATCAAGTGAATTGCTATATATCTCAGAAGAATGGTCCTCATTTATCAAAACTAAATGGAAAACTGCCATTGTTGCCTATAGCAGCCAATCAGAGGACAGCTTTTATTTTTAAACTACTCTGGAAAAATGAAAGCTGCGCTCTGATTGGTTGCTATAGGCAATAAAGATAGTCTTACGCTGCACTGGACAAATACTAGTCGGTTTATCCTTACTTAAGAAAAGTATATCTTTTGTTACATTTTCAGCAACAAAGAATTAGATAATATAACTTACTGATTAAGTTGGTAGCATTTGGAGGAGTGTAGAAGTCTGGAAGAAACATCCATTTTATCAAGGCGGAGTTCACAGGAACAAATTTGTCCCATCTCCATGGATATTCTGTCAGAAAAAAATAGAAAGGACATGTTAAATACTGTAATAAGAGGGAATTGATTACAAAGGAGCACAACATGCGATCTATGTGGCGTACTTAAGGTGGCCAGACGCTATACCACCTCAATGGATATCCCCATAAGGAGGAGACAAGATCGTTTCTCTGAGAGCTCTCATATATCAGTATACATCGCTACGTCAGAAAGTAATACGCTATCGTGGCAATCTCACTAAAATATCCTTTTTTAGTCAGGCGCCGAATTTGTTATACCTCATCTCACAACAGAAGACTCACCATCATGGTATTATTAGATTCTTACCACTCACATTGAGAGCGAATTCGCAATTTCGATCATGCCAGACCGCAGCTATGTGAGTTCTATCTTCTCTCATATCATGGAGTTGTATAGAGTAGTGATAGCGAAAGCGCTAGCTTCTCTAGTCTCTTGCATTTCTGCACTAGAAAGACCTTGTTTGCAAGGATTGTAGACTAGAATATCGTATGATAGAGATCGAAACGTCAGACACTAGGAGATTGATAATGATTTTTTTACCTAGTAAGCATAGCGTACTAGACGGTTTCTCCATCGTACGCCAGTCTCAGATTAGACGTCCACCACTTCTGGGTCTAAACAGCACCAGAGGCAGGCACTAACTCTCCTGGATTAAATTCCTCAAACAACGACGAATCGCTCAGCAAATTTACTGTTCATGTGGGGTGCTATCAGGAGGCCTCAGGTAATTGTTGAGTAATCTAGACTATACAGACCAGTCCGTACCAATCTGGGTACATCGCTTGCTATCACTAACACAAAGAAAAAACCTAACAATTGCTCACTCGCTGGTAAAAGACTCACTTGTGAATTCTGCTGTGTTCAATATCGAGGAGGGCGTGGTGGGATGAACTGTGATTTGGACGCACTTAGCGTGGGTAACGCTACTAATGATATAGATGGGCTGTCTATGGGCCTACACTGACCAATATAGACTCCCTACCGTCTGCAATTTCAACTCATTGTTCAGATTTATTGTCCGTGATCCGCTCTCTTTGGTCTTATATGCCTCCAACAAATTGATCCCATTTATATTCCACAAAAAGACGGTGCATTGGATTGTATCTACTGGTACCCATCATAAGACTCTTTACCATTGGCACAGAGCGCTTAGAGACATCAGACAAGAATATCACGCATTACTCTCATTACTAGTAGGCATACTGTGATTTTGTAGAAAGAAGTTATAGTTAATTAGAAAAACTATTGAATGCGCCAGCTGTACAGTGACACCGCCTAGGTTTGTCGGAGTTCTATTTAGCTCTCATTGGCGCTAACTGTCCGGAAAGTTAAACAGTAACACACTTTCACCTCAGTATTGTTCTCTAATTTCCTTTTTATTGCCAATCTCATATTCGCATCATCAATGCTTGTCTCAGCATTTTCCGGTCGCATATGCTCTCGTTTACTTATACTACCAACAGGTAGGTTACGCACGCAAAAGCTATGGAACCTATGGTAGGGGGGACCCGTGGTTGCATTAACACTCTGAGCCTATTGAGAAGCTGTTACATAATGCAACGCAGGGTAGTATATAGAGATTAAGATTGCACGTCACGACGCGTTTGTAAAGCTTCCCGTCTGTGATATTGGCCGCGTACCATATATACCAATACTTTAAATAAAGTGTTGGCTGTTTTTCTCTAAACTGTTTCATGATGGTGTTTTTTGCTTTCTGAGAATACATAGCCGCACTCTCCTTAAATATAATATGAGAAATCGTGAGAGGTATTTGAGAAGATGTACCTCGTATTTAATATGCAATATCGTTATTATGCATAATTAATATCGAAGTTTAAAGTTTGTCTTTTAGATGTCTGTGACTATTATGTCTATTGGAAGAGATAGATTAAAGTATTGTCACACTCGAGACATCAGGGGTTTTTTTGTTATCCACCGAGTTCTCAAATTTGTATCAACCTTCAATTGCGCGCCAACAATTCATTGTATAGATAGATTAAAATAATTAGAGTTTGCTTTAAGAACAATATTCCGAATCTTGCTGAGCTTAGAGATATTAGCAGAACTTAAACCTGTATTGTGGTTTGGATTTAGATACAAGATACGCACAAAACTTTCAGCACATCCATACTTACGCTCTCTCATTAATTACTATTTGTCTCGATGAGCGCCCTAGAGTAAATTGAAGACCTACCAGGCTATCACACTAGAATATATATACCTCAGATATGAGACATTACGAAAACAATTCTTAGGCTGAATCTCGCGAATCCATCTTTGCTCACAAATATAATCATATCCACAATAAACATCCCTTCCTGTGTATGAAGTCCTCCGATTCTAAGTCATGCTAGCCCATACTCAAACCATGTATACCATATACCCGTTTGAGGCAAGTATCAGCCTCTCAAATACACAGTGTGTGATGGTGACTTAAGAGTTGTTCTGTCAGCCCTAAGAGAACCAGCGTATCTATATATAACTTTATAATGCGATCATACCTTTGGATAGTATATCACTCACACTGCGGACTGTATCTCTTTACTCGCTCCATCAGTTACCTCACTCTATACTTATTGTCAGAAGATATATACTCGACTCTAAATTTAAGAGACAACTCTAGACAGGAGCGCTACGCGCTCTCTCTCGCGTTAAATGTAGTGCATATATTTGTGCTTGCGTGTAAGGGATGTTTCTGTTGACAAACTGGTCAGAAAGTTGACTGTCTCACCCCTGTCTAACACTCGCTCATACACTCTCACGCTCGCAATGATGTTGAGCAGCGTCCAGTCGCATACCTTCACATGTTACACAACGACACCTAAGACAATCACCAGAGAATAAGGAGTGAAGAATGTATAGGCAAAGGGAATCAATCTAAATCGCTAATGTTAGAGTACAAGTCCTCGAGTTTCATCATCTATTATGTTGTATGTGTTTTTTTTGTTGAACGAAGCTAGAGAGAAGTATGCAGTTTGCTACCAAATAACATGTGTTTTTTATACATAGTAGAGAAGAGTATAACGAATCTGCAGAACGATACACTCTCCAAACTTGGTATGTCCGCTCCTCTCAACTATTAGAGGATTGCTGTTTCGTTGGACTCAGCCAATCAAAATATCATTTTTTTGTAGTGATTTGTTAAGTAGCAGTACTAAGTTGCATGTATTAGTACTATGGGCATGTGTGACCACCTCTCCCTTCTCTCCAGCTGGCTTGTTTTCATCTTCTAACCTGGATGGCTTGGTCTAGGAATAGCATTCTTTCCGAGGTTACTATGTAAACCCTAAGAGAGATAACCTAAATTCTTTAACTATGTATGCTTTTCTCCGCCTGGTAAATTTCTCATCGTCCGACGTGTTTGTTTTATTTTTAGCAGATTTTCCACCATCAATTAAGTCTTGGGACCAGCCAGAGATTGTATCCTCTTTTATCGCCATTTCGAATAATAAATTAAAATGAGCTCGTTTATTGTGTCTTTATGGCATGTGTTTTTATGCATTTGTATAAAGGACGAGTCTGATACGAGTCAGTCCTTGTTGCTCAGTATAATCATTCATGACGAATGACAGGATAATGCTCTCGTAGAATAGAGAAATCAAGAACTCGTATATTGATTGTAGGCATCTTCATATTATTAGTAAGTTTGTAGTTGTTATGTAATAGATTCGATCCCAGACATCTACTTACAGGCTTTCCTCCATCCATTTCTCTATTCCTAAATCCATAGGCTTACACTATGTTGCCAACACTAAACGGCGCTCGACTTAGCATTATTATATCAGCGCTCGGATTCTAAGAATCGACCAGTCACGCAGAATTAATACTACATCCAGGTCCAGACATCATAGACAGGAATAAATCTCCTTGCACCATCATAAGTGTTTATTGAATGTATTCTTTTTGACTTTTCAATCTTATGGGTTCTTGATTCGCAATCATATTATTAGGCTTACGGCTTTCGGCAACTGAGCACTGATCGCATCTCCTAACTCTACGGCAAAACAAACCCCTAGTCTCAAGCCTTGAGAGTTCAACCCTTTTCACATTTCCCATATGAAAATAGGACATAGTACGTGTCGCTCTCATGTCAAGATACAGTCTTCGCCGTATTGTGAAGAGACAGTATTAATACATTTTACGAACATCTTAAAGGAATCATGGTTGTGTTGACTGGATAATTTTCCCATCTTTTTGTCACGACCTCACAGAGAACTGTAACGCCGTTATTCACGTGCGTAGACCTCGATCACACACACATCTTTCTAATGTGAACGCTCACACTCTGTACCAAGGTCTTTTAAAGCAGTAATTCGTTCTTCTAATAATCCGTCTCTTGGTGTGGTACTGCAGCCATACTCTAGGGATGACAGAACTTCCTTCGCTAGATGTAACAACTCCACGCATTGTTATCTACAAGATAAATTCCGCTCATTCTAGACATTTAGTCTCAGTCGTACCGGTTCTTGCATCAAGCCTCAGTAACATCCATGCTAATTTACGTTCGATGGAGCCGTTACGCCTTGACAAATGTTCTGCAGTGTCTGCTTTTAATGTCAATTAACAGACCTAAGGCTATCATTATGTAATAATATCACATAATAATTATAGATACTAATTTACAGTATATCATCACACATACACCACTTGTTACGCTTTCGCCAACCACCGCGCGCATAGATTACGTGTGTGGTATTTTTCTAGGCAATCAGTATACAAACGTAGCTTGTCACGATTCTAGAGAACTAGACATTGTATAGGCGCATCGCTCATAAAATACATGTTTGAATCTGTACCTACCATTACCCTCAATTCAAGAAACATAGCGTGGGGACACTGTAAAACATTACATCTTGTGTGATATATAATACATACAATAACACATACATTGAAATGCACAATTGAATAATTCACACATTACCTGTGCCGAGTATGATGCCCAATAACCTATCTTAGCATATTTAATTTTATCGCAGAACCTAGAAGACACAACTTGTATGAGAGACACAGCATCCCAACATGTTTCTAACTTCGCTCGCAGTTATAATGTAACATTTTTAATAGGAGAAAAATTTGTTGTTCACATATAAATCTTCAACAGTGTACTACAAATGCCCTCACATAAACAAATGTCTCACGGTCACCATGAGTTGCCTACACCATAACGTGTGACGGATAAGAAAATATCTAGATACAGCAATTGCAAGCATTAACTAACCAGAAACAGGTTCTGGTCGATCGAAACTCTAATTACTAAAACTCTGTTGTATTTAGGTCGCATTATTGATCTAATATGCATTGAGGTTACTTAATTAAAAATGAGTCTACTCAAGAGTGTCAAGTGTATGTCTCCATGAACGCCCAAGATGCCCATATCAGTAAGGATCAACACTATATATCCACACCAAAGGTTAGCGCAAGAATACATGTAAATTAGGCCCGCACGCGATGCTAAGATAACCCAGGTTTGGGTGATTACCACCAAGCCCTCGCGTTATGACATAGCCACTATGAGAACTTTACCAGAAACCGAATTATCCATCATCTCAACACATCACCCTAAGATGACTTTACTACTCAGAAAATATTCAGCAGTAATCTGGATTACAATCGCCTGGAGTGCGTAAGAGAGTCAACCCTGGCCGTAACCAACCCTCTCCCTTATGGCTTTTCCATTGCCTCGGTGATACCCATCCGCCGGCCCATCTTAAAAACGTCCTCTCGCACCTCACAATCCTGTCGAATCGTACCACTGTCTAAGGTAAGGAACTCATCAGCAATGAGGCCCTCTTGGAATGACTCTCCACGAAAAGCAAAACTTGTACCTGTCGTAAACCACATCTCACATCCAATCCGAGCGCCACTTATCCGACGTTGAACCAGCTTACGCTCTCTCTAACAAGCCCTACCTTGCTATCCATGATCAAGCTGCGCAACTAAGATTGGAATGCTCCATCATTTCTTTACAGCATGTACCCTCACACTCCACAACGCCTACTAGCAGTTTTGCACTGCGGAACTCAGGAGGTATAAATTTGTATTAAATTGGAAGTGTGTGCTCTCAATTTAGGAATACACAGTTCCTACGTCGGTCAGGCGATGATCAGTAAGTCCAGATTATTTCGAGAGATTTCTTTGTATGGGCAACAGTGGGACGCAGATAGTTCATACCCGGACCACGATCCCGAGAGCGGGACTAAGGGCACAACCATAACCCAGTAACAGCGTTGTTACATCCTAAAACACTTTCCTTCAGACAGAGTACACTAGCTACTCACTGTTGGTATTGGACGGCTGTTGCACTACCGAAACGTCGCTCATGTGGCAATTGTCTGGACATATATGTGGCTCCCTCTTATTGCCAGCGATGAACGATATTGTTCAGGTTCTAGACAACCCTATGCCTCGCCCTACTCTGCCCATAGACGATCCGGGTCATCTCTCTCTTCTGGAAGCCCCCTTGCAGTTGTCTCCACATAATCACATAGTAAATGCCCTACGCATTCACACAAGTACTGACTGCTATACAGTCAAAATACATAGGACTTTCCACGGATTAGGAGAAGGTTAACGCTGTCGGACTCGACAAAATGGCACAGCCTGCAGCTTCGTCCCCACTGGGAGAATACTTCTCTACTTTTAGAGAAATCATCAGTTTATTGTTTTGGACGCATCACCTCAAGAGGAGGGAACAGTAGTCGCGACAATTGATGGCCCAACGACGATAGTCAATTGAACACTAATTGCAGGCCACTCATTTCTCTATCAGACATGAAATGGTTGAGATGCATTCCCTATTTCTAAAGTTGAGAATTCACATCGACTGTTCTTGCCCTCTGTCCCCCCTGACGTTCTTTGGTCTAGCATACACATGTTGTTAGGAACGAACGGGGGGCGAACTTGCCGAAACAACAGAGTGGTTAAAAATACGGCATGGGCTCACTCAACGTTTTTGTGCGGACTTCTTCCGTTTCTGACGCACAATGACTATTTTGAAACAACTATATTTTCTCTCAAGACTTATCCAACTATGATACATTGATCTCAGTTTTAAACTGTTTTATGTGCTTTGTGGTTTTGGTTGTGATCTACATTAGAATTTATAATACTTTTAGATCGTGTGGCACCTCCACTTCAGTTGCGCGCTCATCTAAGTTTTGTTTATTACAGACAAATTGTTTAGAAGCTGTAGCACATTTCACATAGATTTCCTTGGAAATTGCAGGGTTGTTACTTAACTCAAAAAAAGGTGTGAAGAACTACAACCAGATAAAATTAGTCTTATATTCGTTCAGGTTCTTCTTAAGTACGACCCACACCGCATTTTGCTTTGACTTACTCATCGCTATTGCACACTCTTCGCCGCAATTCCTTCCTTGAGCCCATTTAAAGGATGGTAGTCTCTCTGGATAGTTGGATTTCTCACTTTCGTAGGATGCTGTTCCTCTGTCAGTTTTCATAAATATGTGGTGAACTCTTTGCCACCTCAGCTTAGATGGGTTTTGGCGGACTCTCTCCCCCTACCCATCTGGTATGTGCTTGCCTTCACAAGGACCACCGTTAGTTATAAGGCCCTGGTTACACACGAATATTTTGAATTGTCCATAACCTCAGCAACCCATAACCCTTGTGACATAACCGTCCTTCATCTAAGAAGATTGGTGGTCAATATTTATCCTGGTAGAAGAAAAACCAATGTAAGCTATCGCCCAGCTTACACTGTAATTACGAAAACAAATACTTCGTTACCAAAAAACGTTGGCACCTACACTAGTACATTAAGAAAACATGTACAGGGTTCGCTTAAATAGAGAATATACACACAGAGTACAACAGATCAAAACCTTGCGACGGAGGAATAACAATTTCTCCGGTAACAGTGTCAACCTCCACTCCTGCTGAAATGGCACAGTGGCCCAAAAACACACCGCCATCCCAACCGACTTTCTGCATCGTCCACTACATATGAAATTTAAACCTGGCCTCACTATCGACGGGTACGCCCATACCTCCATAGCGCCCGGACTCTATGGTAAAGATCCGCCATAAGAGTCCATCTACACTCACTCTGACTGCGGAGGAGATAGTTTCTATCCATCACTGATCTCACATCGCCTAAGTCTCCTCTCTCAGGCCTAACTAGCACATAACTACTAACTATATTCGCACCAGCCCGGTCCAACCACTCAACGCTCCCAGTACAGTCCCAGACATTCGTGCACACTGCACCCCTACCATTCACCTGTAGTTCTCTATGCCAGTACGCTTCTGCGTAATCACCGAACTCAACCAACTTGCATAACCCTCCTACACACACCAGCAACTATAGTAATACTGTATAAAGACGACAGACCAGTCCTGTGCTTATAGTTGGACTCCAGCCCAGGCCTCATTCCCCATTTAAGGATTTTTATCCTTATTAGCTGCTGAGCGAATCACCAATCTGCTCTATAACATCGAGACTCGCCTAGCGCTCACTAACCAAATAACACTCCTACGCACTGATTACATGAATAGTCTATGTTTCGGAGCCCCACTGTACAATCTAATAATCCCAGCATAATATATAAATCATGAAGTTTACATCATGGCAGAACCTATAAAAACCTTCGCAGTTTATGTGAGATACTCCATCATGTGTTCTCATATTGGGTCCGGCTATGGAGGTACAGAAATGGTTTATTGATGCAGATTCTTTTTGGTCGTTCCCACCCCACAATACTAACCACTCACACCCTCTGAGTGTCCTATTCAGTCTGCCGTCCGTACCCCGTATCGCAAACGCAAATTATTGCAATAATTTTACCGAGGTCGGATAACACGAACACTCATGTGACCCGCCTTTATTACAATGACCGTGTCCGTTTCACCCTACCCCTGCGTGGAAAGGTCGTTGCATATGGGTCTACAGTTACTCATATTGCTCTACAACCCTTCCTCAAGTGGGGACGATGGACTAGTCCGCTTAGGTCGAACCTCTTGTGGGGGAAATCCGTATATTCACTCTAAATTTGTTTAAGGACGTGAATATCTAGTTATAAAAACACCTGCATTTGGTACCTATACCCTCTAAACCAAATCTACGCAAGCACGCCAAGTGTCTTCTCAACACACCATGCACCAGCCGGAATTAGCCTAGATCCCTCTCGGGTTATTGCTGTCCTGTTTGTGGAAGGTCAGATCTACCGCAATTAGATGCTTTTCTACACTCTCAAGATAGAACAAATTCGTCAACCCACCCTATAAACACTCTATCTACAACATCTCCCAGTACTGTGTAACAGCGGCCTATTGCTTATCACTCTACCCTCATGCATGAAAGGGACGTGATGGAGTGCACATACGCCAAGAATCGACTTCTCTGGCCAACGACACCTCCAACAAGCGAACACCAGAATTGCTAACCCCGCATATTATCTCTAATTGGAATTTTGGGTTGCTTCGATCTGGATTCCGTCAGACCGTATGATAGGCTAATAGGTGCCAACAACGTAGACCTAGACTAAGGACTCAATCTTGTTCTGGGTACTCCTACCTATCTACGTCTGTTGGTAAGAACCATATTTTCTAGTAAGTAGTACGTACACCCTTCTTCGTTCTTTACGAGCCTCTTTTCAACGATGGATTTGGAGCCATAGATAGGTGCATCTGACACATAAATACGCACTGGCATTTCTCAATCAAGACGCATCTATAATTCCGTTCCGCGTTGGTCTTATCCCTATTCTGAACAGATTAAAAATCTTGCACATGTTTCTTCTAAGGAACCAATCTCCCACTTTACGTAGTCGTAGTTTCACGCACATTTGTGCGCCGTTTAGATTATACGTTATCTCTGCTAAACTTGAGTGTATAATTTCATTTCGTCTTTGATTGCACTTCACAACTTTGCTATGAATCTCTATACAAATTTTTTATTGTCATCTCGCGAATATATTACATGAAAGATCTGCCTGGGTATCTGGGAGCGTGTGTCCAACACTTTTGGTCTCTTTTGACCGGGCTTTTATGGTGTAGGAGCGATAATTTTATTCCTTATAGCTACCTATTATCAATTATTCTTAATATCAATTCATAAAAAGTTAATATACATCACCTACTATACCCTCATTATACGCCCTTAAATAACTCCTTTTATCTCTCATCGCTACTTATATTATTCTACTTTACCCCACATTACTAATTAGTCATAATTCAGTTATGAAACCCACATCACATCTAAATTCGCAGGTATATGAAATACCTCTTAGTTACCTCAGCATTCTATGTCATCCTCTCTCGCTGCGTATAGGATCCTTCCCAAACACAGCGTGTACCTTAGTACCATCCTATCGCATCCACAGAGACCCCTATTTCAGCCGACCTACTCAAATAGCACATGGATGCATACAACATATCTGATAGCCGCTCATACGGACAGGCATCTCATGCACCTCGTGTGTAATGAAGCTTCCACTCTATATTCGAGAAACACTCTGTAAGAATAGCACATGTGAGACGCTGGAGAGCCAACCTCAAAAATCACACACCTTTTGACTCGAGGTAGGTGGAGCCATCAGCCCATTACCCATCGACATATCTGGGCTCAAAATCAAGAATATCAATATAACAGTGTCCCCTCAGGTCAAAATACAGAACGCTGGATATTGTCCCTTTAACCACACACCTTACTAACAGCTCTGACTTTCCCCTTCTTGCATTGTTTTCAATTTCATACACCTTTTTCATACTTCAGAGCGACCATAAAAACCAACAAATACCTCCAGACCTCACCACCCCAGACACAAGTTGGTAAAAATAGAAACGATTATAAAGTACCCTTAAGTCGCAATTCTCTCCTACACTGGTTTGTGGCCTGTCTTCTCAGAGGTACAAATACCTTAAATTCTATTGATGCACGACAAAAAAGACACGCTCCTTAAATTTAGGGCAGCGACGAAAGTGCTCATAAAAAAGATGTTGTGGATACATGCCCTAGAGACGCCAAAAGGATACACTTTGTTCTCTTTTATACTAAGTGACGCAGCTCAGTATTATGCGCCATAATAGTCACAACTCGAATATATGTTCATTGGCACGACTTCGCTCCTGTATAGAGATTCGCATTTCTTGCACTTTTAATGGTTTTCACCTAATACGACCGCCTATCAAATGAATCTTGCCGTTCTCGCATACTGAACCGCAATAACCTCGAGAGTAGCCCCCTTTCAGGCACCTTAGATTAGATCCATGCACTACATGAACTAAAACTAAGAAGAGGATACCCACAAATAAGGAACGCTCCCATAGAATAAAATAATAAAAAAAACAAATTAAACATCTGGACCCTGAGCGCAGCCAATAGTTTTCTGACAGATCGAATACCAGATGTATGTGGAAACACTTTAACTAATTTTTCGCACGACGAACTACAGTCTTCTGCAATCATGGAGATGTGGTTTTATTTTGGAAATGGCTTGTTCCTTCATTTCTCTTAAACATCAAACTAGCGCTATTCTTTATGTTCTTAAATTAGAATAAAACTTATAGCTATAATTCCAGCTTATCAAATTGTTTGTTACACCTCCTCTTGAGAGAGCCTCAATAAATCTACAACTTTTTAGAGACATGCGTCATGTGCGCAACATGAATCAGCTCCACCATATCGGATCGGAAAAACCACTAAGTTTAATTGTAATATATACACCCCACACTGCCACTGTGATTATAAGAAGGTCTCAACCTATCACATCTACCTCCCCGTACACCTCATAACGTTACGCACCGATACGCCTCACAAGGTACAATTTTGACTTATTATGATGTTATGATACGATCTTGCAAACCCATACAAATTATAAGTCCAGATTGTTCTTGTCTAATATATGGGTCTCCATTATGCAGTTCCCATGACCATTAACTTTACTGAGATATTCCCCTCTTCTGGGAAATGGGCACCTGCCTATTAGCTCCTCAAGGGCAGCACTATCAGCTACTCTGACATCTGTCTTAGTAATTAACACTTCTGACCCTAAGGATAGGCTGAAACTTAGACCACTGCGTTGTGTATGCTTACAATGTCGCCCTCACGAGCCTTTACCAATTCATGGCTCTGCATTCCTATACCTAAGTTACGTTCAAGACAAATAGTTAGAAACATCGACAACCCGCTTGACAATGTACACGCATCCCTAAGTCTGAAACCAACACCACGCTATAGAATACCTTTACAGGACTGACTCGGTAAGACCATTTCTGGATAACCTCAAATTTTTTGTGAGACAACCCCTTTCAAATATATCGCTGACCGATTTGTCTTGTACCTTGCCAGTGATAACTACTCTGGTTCTAACTATTCGCGCACTTGAGAATTCTTTCTCACTCTTTTTGCGATACTGCAGCTATCTCATAGCATAGATCAACGCTTAGATGTAATTGTGACAACAATCATTATGACTGGACATGTTCTATATTTGTTTGCTCTCGTTTTGTCTTATGTCGAATCACTGAGAAAATCAAATGGTCGCACTTTCAATGAGTAACTTCTACTCACGAGACCAAACTAAAGTTCAATCCCATTGAGACTATTCCCACACCCAAATCCAACACAGTACTCATCGATAGGCACTACTAAGCGCCTCCCAAACCGTATATACAGATCAGCTCCATAAGGTATCCCTTGTATCCTCTAGGCATAGCTATAGAATGGTGTACATCTGTCGCGCCCCTATCATTAGTGAGCGAACTATACAATAGATTATTACTTGTACGTGATGGGATATCCTTCATATTCTGGACCAACCTCTTTATTTGGTCTGTCTGCTTCTTCATCGCTTATGTATATACACTGTTGTTGTCATGCTCTTATCTACTTGTTCTAGATGTCATCTCAAGTTCCACTTATAATCCCTATAATGTAAGACACTCTATGCCGCATTTATCTATATGTTGATTTGGATCTAATCTTGATCTACAAGATTACACGCAACACTCTAGTTTGATGTGCCCAACAACGTTAGGATATAAGACTTGTACAACTCAGAACCTCTGAATAATTGGTACCATACAACCCTGTCCCGAGATCGGAGCTGAACACAATCTGACTGCATTAACTATGTTAAACAGAGAAGCACCATGATAAACGTTGAATATCTGAACAGTTGAACGGCATACGGAGCAAAATAACTATGCTATTCTATCTCATTACATAATATCTTCCCCGTTTGCAAGAACGAAGGTCCTTGGCAGGGCTCAAAATTAAGCCAAAAACATATGCAACAGGAGCACCCACAACCCCGCGACCTGACACCATGTTACCATTTTTTTAACAATAAGTAGCTGCGTGGTTTCAACAGTTTCATCATGGCCAGGACAGATGTCTCTGATTTTCCTAACCACGTCACGCTTCTCTCTCTTCTAAGCCTAATACCGGCGACCTCCATGACGCATGACTATCGGCCTTTTTCTGTGGTTGAGCATAACATAAACCACCATACCCCATATGGGTTTGTAACTCGTACCTAGTCATTATACTTTTGTTTGTTTTGTGTCTTATAGGGGTTTTGCCACCTATTCTACAGTTCACTCCTGCTTTTCCAGCTCTTCAGCTCTGTGTACTCAGAAGGGGGCGCCATGCTGTGATTTTGCTTGATTTGTCATATCTATCGTTACCAAGCAGCGATGACCATTCACACCATCGCCCCCTCCTACTACCTTCTTTAGTCTCAAAGACATGAATAGGTCTGTTTCTTCTTGGTAAAGCCTTACAAGTGAGTATCTGTGAGGTAAAAGTATTTTGCCTCATTGTTACAAGCTCATAGGCAGCGGGGGGTAACCTACTCTAGGGCCGCGCCGGGGAAGCTCCCAGACGTTCGGCAGCTCTGCCCCGTATGGCCCTCATTGTTCTTCAGGAGGCCCATTATGCCCCGGGGCTACTTGACACGCATATGACTCCCCCCACATAGTAGCCTGTATGGCTAGGTAGTGGCCGGCTTCCCTGACGCCCGCCCGACAGCGCGAATACCATATCCGTTCTTATCAATTTGTGATTGCATGCACAGCCGAGAACTGACCATGCTCATCCCGGGCGAGCAGAGCTGCAAGGGAATCGTGGAGCTGGTTAACGTGCTTTCTTATCGTATTTATTTTATTTATTTTAAATTATTTATGAATCCTGTATCTGCCTGCATATTAGCCCCCTACCTGTATTGCCAGCGCCTGTATATTGCCCCTGTACCTACCTGCCTTGCCTGTATGTATTTAGCCCACTACTCATGCCTGTACTATATAGCACCTAACTGCCTGTTATATAGCCCGACCGCCAGCCTTTAGCCCTAAGGGGCGCGGCTACCTGACCCTGTAACTATAGCCCTACCTGTCCTGACCTGTATATTTCTGCCTTCTACTGCCTCCTGACCATGACCTAGCCTCCTACTACCTGCCTGACTTATAGGACATTACTACCTGCCTGCCGATATGCCCGTCCTACAGGCTGCCCTATGCATCCAACTTACCTGCCTGCTCGGGATATAGCCTCTACCTACCTATCCCCTGATGTATATAGCCACCTACCTGCCGTCTTTTCATAGCACTCTTCACCTACCATACACCTTAACTGCACCGGTTATGATAGCCCACTCACCTATCCTGCACATGCCGCCTGTATGTCAGCCCATTATCCTACCTGCCCTTGCATGTATGTACGCACCTATAGCCTACCTGCCTAAATGCCTGTATGTCAGCCCACTATCATACCTGTCCCCCGCCTGTGATGTAGAGCCCCCTTACACCTACTGCCGGCCCTGTTTTGCATGCCCCTATCTACCTGCCTTGCACGTTTGTCTGCACCACTACCTACCTCTAACCTGCCTTCTGCCTTGTATGCTAGCCCCTAGCCTTCCTGCCCCTGCCTTGCAATAAAGCCACCCCCAAGCCCTGCCTGCCTATTGTATGTCTATCAGACTGACTCCTTTGCCATGCCTGCCTGTTTATGGACCCCCCTATTGACCTTACCTCATTGGCCTGCCTGCTCTACTATTTTTGGCCCTATAGTCTTACCTAAACCCTACCTTTTAGCATTCTACCCTATCATGGCATACGCTATTCCAACCTGATCCTGCCTGTCTATATGGGGCCCTATACCATAAAGACCTGACTTGAAGCTGCCATTGATGGGGAGACCCTCATAGCTTCCTTAAACCCTGTCTTGTGGGGGACCCTCTCAATTGCCTACCTAAACTGGCTATCTGGGGGCCCTCTTATAGCCTTTGTTAAACCCTGAACTAGCCTACAATAGGACCCCCAAATACCAGGGGGGCAGGGAACAGAGGTCGCCTGGAAAAAGTGAAAAGTTTCTAACGATATTTGTGTCTTAATCTGCAGGGGCAAGGTGGCCGGGGGCGCAGTCGATCATGGTTGTCTGAGAAAACGGATGCTGAACCAAAAGGTGAAATGACGAACGGGAACAGTCATCCGACCATCAAGTGAACATGTCTACTATATGTGAGTTAACAAGACGTAATACATCGTATCTCCTTTATATCGTGCTGCCACAAGTTTCTGTGTACCGCGGGTTTCTTACCACTATATGAGTCACTATATCGGGTGGTTTATATAAACTAGTCTGCAGTAGCCTGTATCGTACATTGTATGACCCACTACTTACTTGGGTCACTATTTGGTGGTAAACTAATTGGTTTTTGTTTACTGCACTCCAGTTAATACTGTAGGGATAATCAAGTCACTATTGTGGTGGTATATTTGTAGGTTGTGTGTTCTGGCTCGGCATAATCAGGGTTTATCATATGTAGCAGATGTTTTAGGTAATGTTGGTTTTGGTCTATCAGATTTGGGTGCAGTACTGTTTGTGTAACGTGTATTGTGAGGTATTTGCTCCTTGTATTATCTACATTATCGAAACTGCATTGTTCTGGTAAATGTTCGTGGGCTGGCTGGGAGGGGGAGGCAGGTGGGATAAACTCCTTCCAAACGTTTGCTCATGGGGCACTAGGACTATCTCTAGTTAGGCATCATTACGGGTCCTAGGGGTTACATATCCCTGCGGAACCAGAAAACCTGTGTTTCTTTCTTTGTTTTCTATCTTATCAATGCACATACTTCATTGGAGTTTCTTCTTTTCTACTTTAATTTGCACTATTTGTCTAATGTACTAAGGCAGTACTGAGTGAATGGGGAGTTAGAGCTGACAGCACCTGCGGTTTCGAACACCACTCACGTAGCTTGCATGACGAGGAGAAAGTGATGTTGAGCCATGTCTCTGACCTAGATCATGAGCTGTAAACAATGGCATCACTTCAAAAGGGGCACCTAAATAACCAAACGGCTTGCAGAATTTCTTTAATAATAATTAAATGGCTTGGTCAAATGTTTGTTTATTTCATTAGCATAAGCTCCCCACGTCAATTTTACTTCATGGCAAAACCCCTTTAATACTTCTCTTTCAGTTTCCTTGTGAACATGCTTTGCTCCTTGGAACCTTCTTATATTTCCAAAGGCCATAGTAGCCTTCAGATATCTTGTATGTGCAATCAACCAATCAGTACTACACAATTCTGCACCATTATTCTTTGTGTCCCTTTTAGAGGGAGGTGCTTCTAGTCTTAACCTATATGGCCGCTGTAAACAGCTCTTAACACTGGGATTGAGTAGAAAGTTTTTAAATTCCTCCCTTCAGGGCACCAGTAGCAATTTCTGGACAACTCTTGCCTCTTCCTTTTCACTGGCCAAGAAGCTGCAAGGTGCTTCGTCATCCTTTGCTAACTATAGCCAATCAATCACCAATTGAAAACAGATGACTATTCAAGTAAACTTTATGAACAATAAAGAATAGATGTATTCCCCAAACGCGTTGTGTGTTAAGGTGTATGTATTATGGCCTGTATAACTAGTTGCCTTTATATGTCCTATGTACATACGATTTTGTTATTTATGTTATATGGGCAGTATTGACGAATTCTTACTGCACTGTAGGTCCATGATTGCAGTTATGACTTTTTAATGTGCTCCATATTAGTCGCATTTTCGTGGATATTTCTATTTTCAGTAAAACCACTTCCTCTATGTATGTTTAATGGGCTGGTCCATTGTGTAAAAATGAGCACTTCTCACCCTTTGTCTCACCCATTCACCTCTATATATGTAATAGATTGCTACTAGATCTTGTAAGCAGCGGCCCTCTCCACCTTGTGTGCTCATTGTAAGTTGCTTGTTCTGTATCTATGTTTCGATTTCTTCTTTTGTTACTTATATTTCCCCTAATTTGTATTAGATGACTGCATGAATATGTTGGCGCTATTATAAAACATAATGATTTATAGATTTCCATATCATACTTATGATATGGGTTCTACTTTATATGTGTGATATGTATCTTATCATTTCTGCGATTTAATACAAAATATATCTCTTTTACTTTAATACTTTGTGTTATTGTAGGTAAGGTAAATATTGTCCTGTTTTCTTGGTTTCACTTTGAATTCGGGGACGTGTTTACTGGCTTCCACTAGGCTGCAGTAGAAGCCAGGTAGGTAGCTATAGCAACCAGCGCTGGCAGCCTATCAGGAGAGATCAAACAGGTCTGTAGCTATAGCAACCTGAGGAGCTGATGCAGCCCATACAAGAGGGGATATCTAGGATTAGGTAGGACACCGTTAATGGACATATATTGCAAAGTGACTTGTTTTTGCAAGATCTTTAACATAAAAAGCTATCCTTGAAGTGAGATAACCCCTTTAAGTTCTGCTCCTGTAACTGTCCATTGCTTTATGTCTTTCCAGCATGTCATTTGCAAATAGGCAACAAATAAAAGTCAAAATGTGATCACCACAGAGCAGGACAGACCTGATTACAAAGTATTTTATACACATTACATAGCTTTTATCTAAACAACGAATAAGGATTTATTTAAAGCAATTTAAAGCAAATTTAGTACTCACTTGTTCTTGTAAGGGGCATTTGCTAGTGATAAAGCTCGAGCAATATCTGTGATGTGCATAAATGGCCTGTGGAAGTAGTGGAGTTGAAGAATACATGCCAGAAGGAAGAAGCCAGGTATAAGGATACTGGTAAAAAGTTCAGACACACTGAACTGTTCAAGCCCCATAGCACTCAATCTAGATAAAAACACCAAGAAAACAAAACAAAACAAAGAAAAGACATTTAAAAAGTTGGTTAAAGGATCTTTTTTTTCTACTAGAAACAGCGCCACACTTGTTCATGGGCTGTGTACAGTATTGCAAGTCCTCATTACTGAATGGGGCCAATCTGCAATACTATTTAAAACCTATTTACAGCATTGTCAGACACAAGTGCCTAAGCTGGCTACATAAAGGGAATGTATCACAAATATTTCTTTACTAATTAAAACCAGATAATTATTTCTTCTTAGCTTTTTTTTAATTATTATTTTCTAAGTATAGATTTATTTTATTCTATTTTCTGTATATGATTATAGATTACAGAGACAGCCACTGTGCTTGAGCTGGTTTTCACAGCATTTCAAGATATGCTTTACAGTAGCCACTTGGACCATGGGAGCCCGTGAACCGGAGCGGATTTATTGATTTATGTGGCAGAATTTTCTAGACATGCTCTGTGACCAGGGGAAAAGTCAGTGTGCCAGAAGGGGAAGTGGGTGAGCTGTGACCATCTCCTATTGTGAATGGAGGATCCTGTGTTATCTATACACATTGGTGTCACATTTGAATTTAGCCCTGCCTGTGCTGATAATGAGGAGACTGCTGAAAATTTTTCTCTACAAAACAGAAAGCTTCAGTCTATTATTAGTCAGAGTGAAAATTGCAGAATTTTAGGGTTTTTTTTGTTTGTTTTTTTCAAATATAGCAACCTAACATAAAAACACAATTTAAATAATAGGTAATTTCCTGATGACACATTCCCTTGTAATTAAAAATAATTTTAAAAAACAAACCAAAAATGTATAGTAATTAAGCGCGACATGTCCCATTAGGGCTGCGCCTTTTTTGGTGCATTTTGCACAAAAAAACTTTTGATGCCCTATTCTCTATATAAATGAACTGTAGTACACCAAAACTAGGTGCATTATACGCCAGGCAAGACACATTTCAATGCACCTAAAGTAGGGAAATCAAATATGCTAGCAATGATATGTGATGCACCTAGATTAGGCTTATCAATTATACTATGCAAGGTATACCAGATGCCAGATTTTTGACAAGTTCATTAATTCAGACGCACTATACACTCATTTAATATTCCTTAAAACTGGTGTGGTGGCGCCTCTTTTCGGACATGTCGCCCTAAGGGCGCGACCACACTGCACAGGACAAATACCGGCCGGTTTGCGGCCGTCCCCACGGTCGCCAGGGGGAGGACGGCTTTTCTCCGCAATGAGCGGAGAACAGCCCTCCCATTGAGGTGTTCATATTCCGTTCGGAAACTGGATGGAAGAATGAACATGCTCAATGTTTTTTGAGCGGACCGCGGGCGGAAAAACCGCCCAACGGAAAAACCCCTGCAGGTGGGCAATGCTGCACGGGTTTTCCATAGAGCACAATTTTTGCACATTTTCGGCCGGTTTTTCAGACAGTCTGAAAAACCGCAAACCGGCTGAAAAACCGGCCGAAAACCCGTGCCGTGGGGACATGCCCTAAGTATTTGTCTACCAATAAAACACATACTGCTCATCAGTGAGGGAAGTCATGTTCCTCCAATACACAGGAAAATCTTCAAACTGGTATGTGTAGATTGCGATGAGCACAAGCATTGTGTAAGCCACCACCAGCCACCAAAAAAAGTTCAGCAGCTTCCTCCACAGCGTGTAATACACCTATGAAAATACAGAAAAGGAAATGACCTGTTAATTAAGATCATTAAATATATGACACACAATATATCTGTGAAACAGTTACTATGTAAAATATAATAGCATAATACATTCAATAACCAATGAGAAGTAAAGGTGTGTAGGTTCAATATGCATTTTTCACATAGAATATTACATAAAGCAATATGGAATGAGAACAGTGTGAATTCTAAAATTGACCATAACCTTTTTTTGCACTCACCTGGAAGATGATCAGGCAAAGAAGGAAAAGGAACATATAGACAATTTTATAAACCACAAGGCGTCCAGCAAAGCTGACCATTATGAACATCCCTCCGCACACATATATCCAGTACTTGGCATAAAAGCTCATCACCTGATCCCCAAAACATTTCAGTAGGTTCCTCTCCTTAGACTGGCCTGTGACGACAGAGACATTATGCTTCAGTTTTAGATAAACGGTATAAGGATCAGCATAAGGATAAAAGCTCAACTAACTCACCAGATGCCGGCACAGTCACCTCTGTAAGAGCAGCTGTTACCCTCTTTCGTTTAAGGAGTTGCTCAGTGACAAACTGATGGAGCAGGAGCCAGAAGGTCAAAGTGTAGAGAAGCTATAGAGAAAAGATTAAATAATTTATCTATAGCATGGAACTATGCAACCAGCCTGGTTGGCTTAATATAAGCATGAATGGTAGTCTGATCAGAAGAATCTCTTCGGTCAAAAGTCACAAGATTGCTGGATTTCCACATGTGTAAGTAAAATATGGAAATGGTGCACAACTTGTCGCCAAAGGTGTTGTAACAACTCCAAGCTTCCTAAAACTATATTTTAAGTTTCACGATTAGTGTCAAAAAACATTTTACACTGTATACAGAGCATGGGTGGAAGGTAGTGATGCTTAGAGAGTTTCTGACTCCAGTTAGTCCTTAATCATAGCTGTATATTAAAATGGTCTTTAAAAGCTTAAAATCTTAAATCTGGCTGATTCCTTTGGAAATAGCACCGCTGTTGTCTTTAGGCTGTACTTCGTATCGCAGCTTACTTGAATAAGGTTGAGCTGCAATATCACACAAATATAGATGATCATCAAATACATTGCTATTCTGTATTTGCTTTTCTTTTGCTCTTGCATCCACTTTAACCCTATAGAGTTATACACACAAAGTGCTATGAAGCTTTCTGCTGTACTGTCAGGGCTGCAGAGTGACACTGCTATCTTTGTATGTAAATACATAGATAACAGTGTGACAGTAGAAGACTCACTTTGTTTGACTTGGCAGCTTCCTCTCGTGACAAATACAGCTTTCGTAGCTCACTGCTTTCCCACAGTCTGCACAGAATGTGGGTAGAGCAGGTGCTGTGAAAACAGCCAGATGGGAAAGCCCTTCACTTCCGAATAGTGATGTAAGTCAGTGACATGTGACCACTAGAGCCAATCAGCAGCTGTAGCGCCGACGTTCCATTCGGCCGGAACCAGGAAGTAAACCAAATACCTGGAAGAGATACTGTAGAGCCGGTTCTGGAACAAAGGCAAAGAAAAAGGCGACTATCATTTTTATTTTATTTATGCACTGGACAACCCCCTAAAGTGTTCTTGTGCCTTATAATAAAATGTACTAGTGTTACATGTGCACTATAAATTACAATAAAAATTCTTACCATGGCTCCTAGGTTGAGGCAAGGGTAGGGAGCCCTGGCAAGTCCTAGCTGTGAGAGCCTCATGAAGCCTAGTTGCTTGGGTAGCTCATTGTCCAGGTCCATGCTCCAAACATACTGCAGACTGCAAAGCGTCACTGCATAGAGGAGGATGAAGGGAGAACACACCATGGCAAACTGCCGTCGGCTGCGCACCATCCAGATTAGACAGGCCCAAAGAAGCAGAACGAATGTCAACCAGCTATGATAAGTGATGCTCCACACCTGCGGGGCAATATGCAGAATATATCACACAACATGCCAAAAGTCTATGAATTATACTGTAAAACATTAAATATTTATAAGGCTATTGCATCACTACTATAAATTTTCATTTCTACTTTGCATTTTTTTCCTTTTATGTATGCAGAGTGGTGAAAAAAGCTGGCCAGTGTTCAAGGAGCATTGCAGGCAAAACTTACATACTGTGCTATGTAGGGTATATGTTCCTAGGAATGCGGGAATGAAAACTTAAATTTCAAGGGCACTGAAAATTCTATTATTAAGAGTAACAAAATGGAAAAAAAACAATATTAGTGTTATCAAAGGTACTGACCGTATGAAAACAACAGGAATTGGTTCATTAAAATATTGTATAAGCCTAGAGATTAGTAGCAAATTCTGCCTCTCTGATGCTCTGTGACTTTTTTTAAAATATATTAACATATTAATCAACCCATGCAATCCACTACTTTTCCCCACTTTTACAGAAATCCCATAACCTCAAAGCAACGGAAAACTTCCATTGATCTATATGAAATGTGCATAAGTGTTTTAGATGGTTTTGTACAGATGGAAAACCAATACATGGAGAAGCACAAGTATCCTTTACAGGTGTGCTTTGAATCATACTTTAGTAAGCCCATTATGATGTACAAAAATTTAGGATTTAACACATACTAGGACTAAACCACCTCCTTCCACTTGGGGGAGCAGTTGCTCTGCAGACCTTTCCTGCTACTCAGTATTCAGGGCCCTGAAGGCGGCACTTGTGCGGGGGTAAGTTATTCCCTGACACTCACCTCTACACCAGTACATTCCACGGCTGTCAAAACGCTAGTGAGTCTCTATCGGCAACCTCTCATTGGTCAGCTTAATAGAGCTAGATGGACAGTTTTCTAGACATTGGGAATTTGTACACTGGCTTTCTCCAAAGCAATTCTACACATGTAATTCCATGCTCCTCTGCCTCTACTTTGCTTGGGATGCTGCCAAATTTTAGGAAAAAAAAAAAAAAAAAGTGCCCGTATTACATCTGCCAGCTGTTATACTGTGTAGGATGGGGAGGGGGACACTATTTAATGTTGCACCTGTAAATCTCCCCTGCGGTGACTTGTGTTAAAGAAACGATGTGTATATATAGCACAATTAAAAGTTCATTTGTTTCTTTTATATACACCAGTGGGACCTTCATCAAAACAATTAAATGGTCCATTAAAGAAAAAATGTAAAAATGAGCTGGGAAACCGAGGGTCGCATCCCAATTTTTTCGGGAAAATTAGACGATTTTATTGTCCTTCAGGGCAAAAAATTTCCCTTTTGTTTGGGGTGGGGCTAGTCCTACAAAAAATATTAATACATGAAATATGGCGGATGTGAGAAGAGCAGGAATGGAGGACACAATTTTTTTTGGGGTTTCTGAAAAAAACCCCTTTCATATTTTTTTAGGGCTTGTGGGGGGTTGTGTCTGTAGCAAGGAAAACTCTAACAGAAATAGTACAGCCGAAATAATCGCCTATGTGAAAAAAGGGTTAGAAATGTGCCAGTTATTTAAAATTTCGTAAAACAAGTGGTCGAGATGATCGTCCCATGCTGAAAACTATAGTACTACAAAAGCTGAAAATCCAAAAATGACAAAATCTGTTGTTTT